>CAUYQV010121352.1:0-22497 GCA_963574575.1 Galagoides demidoff
CTGGATAGAGTACCATGGCATCACAGCTCATAGCAACCTCCAACTCCTGGGCTTAAGCGAGTCTCCTGCCTCCGCCTCCCAAGTAGCTGGGACCACAGGCGCCCGCCACAACACCCGGCCATTTTTTGGTTGCAGCCATCATTGTTGTTTGGTGGGTCCGGGCTGGGGATTTGAACCCACCACCTTAGGTGTACGTGGCTGGCGCCTTAGCCAATTGAGCCACAGGCACCGAGCCTTTAGAGTTGTTCTTTAGGGATTTATATCAAATCACTTTACTAGCTTCAACAGTATAATATTTAGCAACCTCTAACAAGTTTCAGGGAGTGATATTAATTTTTGACTCAATAAGAATCCTTGATATACTGCCTAAATTAGATAGCATATAAAAGATTAATGGCATGCCAGCTTCCTACAATTATATTATTATCTGGGGAACAGACTCCCTGGTTGCATGATACTAGTAATTTTTGGATATCCATCTTTTTCTTACAATTTCAGTTGACTGAGTTTGGCAATGAACTTTTTTTTTTTTACTCATGTGCATGTGAATAAATGAACATAAGTATGTGCATATGCAATGTTGAGTGATAAACATTTTAGAATGCATTGAATTTAGCTGTTAATGTTATTAATTAAGAAGGTGACTGTTCAGTGTAGATGACACTGGGGTGTACTGTCCAGAGCCCCCTTCAGGAATGAAGGACTGATTCACACAGCTGCTCAAAGCAATGCTAGAATTCAACTCGAGCTGCCATGTCTTTAAAAGGATGGTCTCCAGTGAAGAAAATTGTGTCACCCAAGAGACAATTATCCTTCCAGAAATAACCTACAACTGATCAATGTGGGGATATAGCAACTAGGTTCCCAGTCCCCATGACAGGATAACTTTATATTCAAAGTGCTGATGGTGCAAAAACTCTGCCTACCAAGAATAGTTTATAGGGGAAAACCATCCTTAAAAAATGAAAACTTTCCCTAAACCCCCCCCCCCAAAAAAAGCCAGGGGAGTTCATTATTAATAGGAAGCTTTGGAGAAATTGCTAAAGGGATTTATTTAAGCTAAAACAAAAAGCTGCTAATTACAAACAAAAGCATTAATGAAAGGAAAAAACCAATGACATAAGTAATACTCAGAATTTTCTAATAATGTGGTGTGCCAAGAAACTTTATCACTACCATATAGTGAAAAGGCTAAACTATTAAAAAAATTTATACCTGCAACAAATTGTTAATAGATGTAAATTACAAAAGAGGAAAATTTTGACATCAAAATTATAAAACCTGGGGAAAGAGGAAGTGAAAATACAGTTTTTGTATGTGATTAAATTAAGATGTTACCAGCCTAGAGTAAACTGTTATAAGGATAAAGTGTTATATTTAAGCTTCATGGAAACCACAAAGCAAATACCATACTAGTTACATACAACAAAAATAAATAATTTAAAACTTATCCCCATAGAATACCATCACACCACACAGAACAGAACACAGAACGCAGAAACGGGAAAAGAAACAGAATCTGCAACAAACAACCAGAAGACAAATTTGAAATGGCAGGATTAAGTCCTTATCTAACAATAATTACTTTGAATATAAATGAATTAAATTATTTCATCAAAAGATATACTATGGTTGAAATGATTAACAAAAAAGAAAAGATCCAACCATATGCTTTCCAGAAGAGAGTGACTTTACACTTTCCAAGTAAGAACAAACATAGATTAAAAACAGAAAGGTGAAAAAAGATGTTTCAAAAAAAAAAAAAAAGAAAGAAAGAAAAAAGATGTTTCATGTGAATGGAAACCAAAATCCAGCAGGGGTACTTGTGCTTATATTAGACAAAAAAGACTGTAATTCAAAAATTATTAAATTATTATAAACAAAGGCAAAGACAGTTATTACATAATGAGAAAGTGGTCAATTCTCAGAAAGGATACAACAATTATAAATTCATATGGTCCTAAAAGTGTAAAGCAATTATTAAATGATCTGAAGGAGAGGGAAGGCATATTACAATAATAATAGGAGACCACAATACTCCACTTTCAACAATAAAAAGATTATTGAGACCAAAAATCAGTAAGAAATCACTGCATTTGAACACCACTTTAGATCAAATGGACCTAACGGATCTATTCAGAACATTTCCTTCAAACAGAACACACACGTTTCTCTAGCAGAGACAGAAAAATCTATAAGATAAGTCACATGTGAAGTCACAGAGCAAGCTTAACAACTTCAGGAGGATTGAAATCATATGAAATCAGATCTTTCTGGATCACAGTGGAATGACACTAGAAATCAGTAATAGGAGAAATCTTAGAACATACACAGATATGTGGAAATCAAACCACATGCTTCTAAAGGACTGATGGGCCACAGAAGAAGTTAAAAAAGGCAATAAAAATACCTGGAGAGGAACAAAAATGGAAACACAACATGTCAAAATTCATAGGGTATAAAAGAAACTGTTCTAAAAGGGAAATTTATAGCAATAAACTCCTGGATCAAAAACTAAGACAGAAATCAAGAAACAATCTAATATTACACCTAAGAAATTAGAAAAAGAACAACTATGCCCAAAGTTAGTAGAAAGATCGAATTAACAAAGACCAGAGAGAAATAAATGAGAACGAAAGACTAGAATGAAAATAGAAAAAACGAATGTAACTAAGAGTTGATTTTTTAAAAAGCTAGACTAGCAAAAAAAAAAAAAGACTTAAAAGAAAATGCAAACATTGCTACTAATACCACAGAAATACAAAGGCGCATAGGAACCTACTATGAACAATTATACAAGAATAAATTGGAAAACCTGACAGATAAATAACAGGGGAATTGAATCTGTGATAAAAACATCTCCTATAAAGCTAAGCTCACGACCAAATAGCCTCACTGCTGAATTCTAACAAACAGTTAAAGAATAAATAATACAAATTCTTCTCAGACTCTCACACAAAATTGAAGATGAAAGAATACTTCCCAACTCATAAGGTCAGCCTTACCTTGATACAAAAGCCAGACAAGGGCAGTACAAAAAAATAAAATTATAGACCAATAACCCTGATGAACATAGACATAACCCCCCCCAAAACATGAGCAAACCAATTTCAACGCCATATTAGTAGAATTATTCACCATGATCAAGTGGGTTTTATTTCTGGGATGCAAGGATGGTTCAATATTTACCAATCAATAAATGTGCTACACCATATTAATAAAAGGAAGGATAAAAATCATATGATCATCTCAATAGATGCAGAAAAAGCATGTGACAAAACTCAACACTCTTACATGATAAAAATTCCTGATATTTTAGGTACGGAGATAATGCACCTCAATATAACAAAAGCCATTTATGATAAACTTCTAGCTTACATTGTAGTCAATGGTGAAAAACCAAATTTTTTTCACTAAGGTTAGGAACTAGACAAGATGCCTACTCTTACCACTTCTATTCAACATAGCACTGGAAGTCCTAGACGACGGAGTAGTTAGCAAGAAAAGAAAAGAAAATACATTCTAATAGGAATGACATGATCGTCTATAGAAAACCCAAAAAGTTTCACCAAAAACCTGTTAAATTAATAAATCCAATAAATCAACATACAAAAATCGTAGTATTTCTATATACTAATAATGAACTATTTGAAAAGATAAGAAAACAATCCCATTTATAATGGTGATACTAACAGCAAAAAAGGAATATTTAGGGGATAAATTTAACCAAGAAGGTAAAACAGCTGTTATTGAAAAATAAAAAAATCATTGAAAGAAACTGAAGAAAACCCAAATAAATGGAAAGTATCATATGTTAGTGGTTGACAAAATCAATATTGTTACAATGTTCATACCACCTAAAGTGAGGTACAGATTCAGCGTAGTACCTATAAAAATTATAAATGATATTTTTCACAAAAATAGAAACAACAATCCTTAAATTCATACGAAACCACAGAAGACTCTGAATAGTCCTGAGCAAAACCAAAAAGCTGAAAGCATCACAGTCCCTCGGTTAAAGATTATAAAGAGATTATAAAAATTATAAAGAGATTGTAAACAAACCAGCATTGCACTGGCATGACGACAGGCACCACCTGAGCTGGGAAGCCCAGAAAGACACCCACACGTTAAAGGTGCCCACAACACACAGATGGGAAAAGGACATTTTCTTCAATAAACTGATGAGAAAGTTGCAGAAGAAGGAATCGGATCCTTATCTCGTACCATATGCAAAACACAACTCAAAGTAGGTTAAAGACTTGAACGACTTGAACGTAACACCCCAAACTGTAAAGCTGCCAGAGAAATTATAGACCGTGGCATCGGGCCAGGCACTGCGTTATTGGCTGTGATTCGCAAAGCACAGGCAACAAGTATAAAAGTAGACAAATGGGATGATATCAGCCCCAAAAGACTATGCTCAAGAGATAAAGAGGGAATGTGCAGAATGGGAGAAAGTATTTCCCAGTCATCTACCTGATAGGTGTTAGTATTTTCACCTGATAGGTGGATACATTTTTTTTGAGGAAGAGTCACGAAGCTTCACGTCTATACGTGGCAACTCCCCCTCCCTCACTGCTTCAGCTCCAGGTATCTGCAGGTAACTACTTTCTCTCACTGGGGAGGCTGCCTGTTCTGGTCATTTAGCAGTTAACTGCTGAAAGGAAATTTATTTATTAGAGCAGCTCTAGGCTCACAGCAGAATCAAGCAGAAGGCACAGAGATTTTTCACACACCTTCTACTCGCACATACACGCCACCTCCCCAGCTTGTCAGCGCCCGGCACCAGCAAGGTGCAGTTGTTACCGTTCATGAACATGGACACGTCGTTATCTGCCAATGTCCACAGCTCACGTCAGCGGTCACTCCTGCTGCTGTGTGGGCTTGATGGATGCAGAGTGGCATGTGTCCACCATTGTAGCATCATCCAGAGCCGTTTTACTGACCTTAAAATCCTGTGTTCTGGCCATTAGTTTTCTTTTTGGGGTGGCAGGACTGTTGAAAATTAGACTGTGCTGATGGTTGTGCATCTGTGAATACACTAAAAACCACCCTGAGTTCTGCACTTTCAATGGTGAGCCACATGGAATGTGGATTATATCTCATTAAAACTATTACAGTGTTTTGGGGAAGAGTTTTGCTGTTCGGATTCTCTCATTGTGCACATTTTGGCGTAAGCACAGACACACTCAGTCCTGCCTGCTGTCAATTATTAGTAAGCCGCTGTTTCTAGTTTTTCCCCTTCCCACCTAGTAAATGGGGCCTTGCTTCGCTTGTAATTCTTTTTCTCTTCACTTCCTCTTCTGAGGGTTATTCTGTGAGTGTATTTCTTTCTCTTTTTTTCCCTGACACAGGTTTAAAAAAGAAAAGGAGATGCTATAAAAATAAGGCATGCATAGTCTAAGGCTGACGTAGGAGTTTTCAGATAATTTGAAGACAGGTGCTGAAGTTTCCATAGGAAATGGATGGAAAAGGTATTCCGTATTGCTCTGACCTAAGTATCGCTTTCATTTTAATTTATAAATCCGAGTATGAGTTTGCTTATTTTCAAATTACACATTAATTATGAAATTGTGTTGTTTTTTTTTTTCTAAGAATAACTGGGCCTTTATATTATGGCTTCAGTGTGTTTGTAATTTGGGAGAACTTTCTCCTAAGAACAGTGGACTCAAGCTTTGGCCCTCAGCTGAAACCCAGAAAATAAATTTCTCTAAACTTGGGTCATTCGTTTATTTTTTCCAGTTTTATCAGATAGTTAAAACTGAAGAGAAAACAAATAGAGAATTGTGAAAATGAAGCCAACAAGTTATTGGAATGTCGTCAGAATGCCAGAAGAGACATTTCAGCGACAGTGCTAATGCTAGAAGTGAAAATCACGGAATACTTGCTTTTCTGGAATAGAGGAATCCGCCACAGAACTATATTCATCAGTGTTTGTGAGTCACTAAAGTGAGAAAGTGAAGACAAATTAGAAATACCCCCAGGGAACAGCAAACTGGGAATTGTATTTTATTCCAAAATCTATTAACATAGATAGACTCTTTTTAGTTGCCCATAGGTGGTTAATGCTGGGTATTAGAAAGACGTGTGAGCTGCATGATCTTAAATAATTTTCTTAATCTCACTAAGCCTTGGGGGTTCTATTTGTAAACTAGGGATTACACTGGGAATGTCATGCAGTTATTGGAAGATTTAAATGGGATAATGTATCAAAAGTACCCGGCGTATAATAGTTCCTTAATAAATGCTAACTTCATTTTCTCCCTCCTCTCTTCTCTTTATGTAGAATTTCTACTAATCTCAGAAGAAGCCATACATTTACATGTAAATCTTCCTTGGTTGAAAACCTCAGGGAAAGATAATTAAGTTTAATCGATGAGCAGATATAAACACACATTAACAGATGCCCCGTTCTATCGTGGCAAAGGCTGACTGCTTTACAAATGCTTGTTATAAAACATGACATTAGTCAGGAGGACTAATTTTGGTGCTGATGTGATTTGAAGTGTTTCCGCTCGGTCTCCACCTAGGGAAAGTACTGTATTCATAAACAGTAGCAAGTGGGGCAAATCCCGCCGCTGAACTTACCTATATTAGCTTTTCTGCCTCTGGGGATATGATTAATTTCACAGTGGAACAAAGAGAATTGGATGCTGAGAGAACTTCAAATTTAATTTTTTCATTAGTTAATGTTTCAGCTCTTAGGATTTTACTTGTATTCAAATCATTTCCCAAATTACCACTTGGTGTGATCTGATCTGAACATTCTTGTAAGAAAGCAGATGTCATGTTCTCAGCCCAGAGTCTCTAAACTCATCAGATAATGAGATCTAATGCTATTCTAGCACTTCACCCCGTCACATCGTATCTGGGGCTTACTTGTATGTCTGGACATCCAGCCAGATTTTAGGAGGGGCTAAATACGTTCACATCTTTTCTCCCCACTATCTAGAACAGTGCCCGGCACATGCGAGGGGCACATGAGAGTGCCAGTGGTTCGATATGGCACACACTGGACACGGTTGCTCAATAACCTTCTTTGAAAACGTACTTAGAAGACTTGTGTTTGATATTAATTTGTACTTTAAACACTTAAGTGCTACTGACTGAAGTAAATCTCGGAGTATAGCAAAGAGGAGAGCCGTCCTGACATCGAGATTGCCGTCCTAGGGCGGTGCCTCCGACTCATATGCCGGAGGTGGTGGGTTCAAACGCAGCCCCAGCCTAAAAAAGAAAAAAAAGTTTGCAGTCCAGCTGTGCATGGGGCAAGTCTCACGTTAACAGCGTGGACTCTTCCTGAGTTTGAAGCCCATTTCCCCCATTTTCAGCGGTGTGGCTTCAGACAGCTGACCCTACCTCTAAGTGCCATCCATTTTCCTCATATGAAAAGTGGACATAGATATCATTGCCTCCAAAAAGGTAGGACAGAGTCTATGACATAGTAATTGATAAATTAGAGATGGCCAAATATAATAAGACACAAACCGTCAATTACAAGGAATCGATGGATGATAAATGGAGGTGAACGGAGTCTGAGTCTGTAGCAGCCGGAATTCTAAGCCTAATTCCCTGTGGGTTCATCCTTGTGTCCTCTCCTCCACGTAAGTGGGAGTAGAGTCCATGGAGACGATGAGACCCACGCTCTCCTGATGATGATGTTACAGTGAAGGCAGTTTTTGTGTTGTTATTTAAGGTTTCCATTTAATTGATTTGAGGTTAATTTAAAAGGAGATTATCTTGTGAACCCAATCTAAGCACACAAGCCTTTTAAAAAGCAGAGTTTTCTCTGGCCACAGAAAAAAGGGAAGTCAGGTAGCTTGCCAGCCCGAGGAGAACTGGACTTGTCCGTGGAGGCCGCAGGTGGAGTCCCCTCACCACTGAGAGAGTCCATGCCTGACAGCCAGGGAGGAAGCAGGGCCATCAGTCACCAGACCACAGATGCCGAATTCTGTCAGTGACTTGAATGGACATGATGGATGCTTTTCTCCTGAGCCTCAGAGAAGAGCCCGGCCAGGCCAACCCATGTCTTCACTCAGCCATGGCTGCTCAGACTTCTACCCAGCCTGGATTGTGAGATCATACATGGATGTCACCTAAATTTGCTAAGTTTGTGGTAATTTGTTACATAGCAATAGAGAAAGAAAGAATACAGGGTCCTATGAAAGCTCATGGCAAGTTCATCCTATTTTAATCTGGACAGATCTGAAGGATCCCAGAGGCAATAATGCAAAGCTCGGACTTGAGATAATAAGTAAGAGTGAGTAAGAGAAAGCGTGGAGATGGGAAAGAAGGTCACAGATGCCAGGGTAAAAGCAGCCGGGCTGCTTAGCCCAATCTAACTGGGTTGAGATGGGTCTTGAGTCAAACTAAGACATTTACATTTTATCCTTTACATCTCTGTGTGTGCTTGTGTTTATATTAACCAAATGTGTGTGTGTGAGAGTGTGTGTGTGTGTACATTCCAGGGACACCACAGCATCTGAATAGCAGGAGAGGAATGTGGTCAGAGCGTCCTCCCTGTCTCTCCCTGCTGGGGCTATCCTGGTCCGTTTCAAGTCCATCCTTTCTGTCCTGCCTAAGGCTGACTTCATGATGCCTTCCTATGTTCTGTTCTTCTGAAGTCTCTCCTTCTCTGAGCACACATTCTTTCAGGCACCGTTTTAAATGCTTTACGTGTGTTGATCAATTATTCATCAGGACACCCCCACGGCGGGGGCACGTGTGCTCACCTCCACTCTGCTCACGGGAATGCAGGGCCAGGTGCAGAAGACAGTGGGAGTCGTGCTGGACTCCACAGCAGCCCGGGGCCTCTGCGGGTCAGGCTACCTCTTTCACATAATGTTATTTCGGATCAGTCGAGAGGTATCCATGGAGTGCTATTTCATAGCTCATGGCTAATTTTTGGAAGGTTTTGATGAGGGAGTCTAAAGGGAGTCACCAGTTAGTACATATTCCCCTTAAGTGAGTAAATCTTGTTTTAAAAGAGGATAAAAATTAATCTTTATAATTTTCATCAAGCTATTAAAAATGTGAATTTTAGCTCCACACTTTCCCCAAAGGTGACTATGCTTTGCTATCCCTCTTCTGAAACTGAATATACTTTTGCTTTTTATTTTAGAGTTTTATTTACTTGCAAACTCTCCCTGAAGCTCTTGTGTTTGCTTTTTCTGCTGTGAGAACATTGGAGAGTTCTACTAGGTATTATAGACAGTTCTAATCAAGGCTTCCTTGTGCACAATATATACTTGGAAATATCCACACCTGATTATGCCAAAGCAAGCTGGGGTTGTTTTTCATCTCGCTCATATGTGGTGTTACTATCCGGTCCCATGGTGCTCACTTTGCCTGAGACACTTTCTCTGTTAATTAAACTGATGACAGTTTCACCGCTTAAGTTCTTCCTTTTCAAATAGTTGGATAAAAGGGAGAATGCCTTGGAGTATTTTTGAAACTTTTGTATTTAACTGCAATATTAATGTGTAATCTCATTACTCCTTCCCATAACTACTGAAATTCCACAGAGATAAATATTTGGAGCCCAATTTATGAGCTCTTGATTGACAACTGAAAAATTGCTTTTTGTCGAAATTTTAGGTGCCAACAAAATTAAATGCAGTGTACAAACCCTGTTTTTGAACATTGCAAGGTGATTTCATAAAGAAAATGATTTTTTAAAAATTTGGTGTGATGTATCTTAACATTATCAGGTGAAAATTTGCATTTAATGGTAATTAGAATGAAGTATTAATAGGTGCTGCATTGTTTCTTTACATTACAAAGTAAACACTGTTGGTTTTTAAAAAAAACTTTCCTATGATCCTTGACAAAATAATAATATTATTTCCTTTAAATGGTTGACCTCTGACTTTAGGGATTATGCTAGTTTTTGTATTATGTATTACATAATACATATGTGTATTATGCTAATTACTGTAACCCTACCAAGAACCCCTATCATGTGTCAAGAGACAGCAATTGACGTACCTTCACGGGTCTGGAGATGATTGTTTGTTTTTATTTTGCTACCATTACTTTGCTATACAAGGATTAAAATAGTGCCTTGATGTCGTATTTGTAGATCTGGAGCCAGAACCATCCCCTGGTTCCTGCAGTAATAGTTTTAGAGGTCGGCTCTCCAAGTGTACACGTGGGACCGAGTCCCTGCTGTCCTTACGCACAATGTCCAAGCTGATCTTATGTTGACACTTGTCCAGG
Source organism: Galagoides demidoff (assembly GCA_963574575.1). Lineage (NCBI taxonomy): Eukaryota > Metazoa > Chordata > Mammalia > Primates > Galagidae > Galagoides > Galagoides demidoff. The sequence goes on from CAUYQV010121352.1 coordinate 10,219, forward strand.
ATCAGCTCGTGAAAGTCACTCCAGTCGGGCATTTGGTATAATTGACCTTATGAGAAACCCCCTTCTAGGTACTGAGTGAGTCTGCAGATGAAAACTGGGTGGTTTTCAGAACACAAACATCATGCAGAGTCGTTTCTCACTCTGCTTTTTCCTCCTGCTCATTTTTGCTCTGCTGAAATTTGTTTGGATAACTGAACTCTTCCTTTTTTTTTTTCTTATCTGTAATTTTATACATTGTTTCTAACTTTTTCCCTTTCTTTTCTTTGTTAAGATAAAGACGCTTTTAAACCATACCTTATCATTACCAGAGATAGATACAGTTTTAAAAGACAGAGAGACAGGGCAGGAAGGCCATTTCTGGTTGCAGAGGCTACAAAAAAGGGTATTTTCACTGAGAAGTGTCTTTAAAAGGGACCTTCCAAATGCATTTTGGCAAGTGGGGATTCTGCTTGACGTGGTGGTAAATAGATGAATAAGTGGCATGTGAGTCTACGTAGGAAAACTGAAAGGAGCCAAACCTTTACAAAGTGACCCAAAATAAAGAAATATTTTCCATGACAGCCTTTATCATTCATTAAAATCGCCAAAGTCCTTTTTACTTTTAAGCAACCTACAAGATTAGATGTCCTACATCACAGGAATATGCTTCTAAAACTGAGCATTAAAAGACTTTAAATTCTGTTTGTGTGCATGGTGAGGACTTAGACCTTTAATTTTATTTGTGAAAACCTGACGTTAGTTTTTTCAGAATGAAAATCACCTACTGAATCTGGATGATGCTGAGTAGCTGTGTTAGGAGCGAGGGCAGCATCGTTCCCACAGCCCCCCTTGCACTCGAGGAGTTTGGGTTCTGCCTGAGTTATCCACTGCGGCCTGGCACTTCACTACACACCCTACTAACATTCCTTCTCTGGGATTTTCACCTGCGAGGTTTGTGTATCTACACCTTACTGATCCCTTCCCCTTTGACTCCACCTTGCCTCTCTTAAAGACATCCATGGGGGAAAAGAATAACCAAAGGAAAGCACAACGTGAAAACTTAAAGGAAATTTTCTAAGGTAACTGCCCTCTTAGGATGTTGTCTATTAGCTTTAAACAATAAAATGCTACTGGCTGGGTATGCTGGCTCACACCTGTAATCCTAGCGCTTTGGCTGACCAAGATAGGAGGATTGCTTGAAGCCAGGAGTTTAAGACCAGTCTGAGCAAGAGCAAGAACCCATTTGTGCTAAAAATTGAAAAATGAGCCGAGCATGGTGGTGTGTGCCTGTAGGTCCAGCGAGCGTGAGGGTCGCTTGAGCTCCACAGTATGAGATTGAGCGACAGTGACACCAGTTCACTTGGGCCTAAGTGACAGAGCAAGGCACTGTCTCAAAATAAATAAATAAGTAAATAAAAATAAAATGCTAGAACTTGTGGCCTGTCTGTGCCATGTTTAATTTTTATTTCTATTTCCTCCTATAATATTTACCGTAGTTACTCAACAGATGCCAGTCTTCAGGCTTCAGGGGCCTTCCTCGCTGATTCCGAGGTGCTATGCCTGATTTTGCCAATTGGTGGAGACTTCTATTCACTAATTAGAGTCTTGGAGCTTCTGACCACACATTCTAACAGCAGGGAAGAGAACCAAGGCCCTTCTGAAACACAAAATCCCAATTGTTCCCAAAAGAACCGCCCTCAAGAGAGCTGGCATTGGTTTCTGCCAGTTGGAAGACACTCCCCCCTCCTTTTCCTTTATACATTATCCCAAGACAAAAATTCTTTTCTACTGAATAAACCTTTGATTTCCTGATGATTCAAGCAAAACCATGATTGAAGAATGATTGATAAACAGAGTTGAACCTACTCAACGTGCATGATGGAAGTGCCAGTAACCTGACTTTATGAATCATAACTTTAATATCTAGTGACTATTCATGTTCTCCTTCAATCCAACCATAATAATGTATATTTTTTCAAAACAGACTTTCTTTTCACATGGGACATCCAGGTATAATACAAGTGTGTAAAAGAAATCTAGGTGATGCCAAAATTTCCAAGAGAGAATTTTTTCAATCAGTAATTTAAATATTTAGTTAACATGATACCAAACATCTGGACACTTGGAAACCTCCAAGTCCCTGGCAGAAGTGTTCATCTTTTATCTACATGTCTTACCCTTTTAATGATACACCGATGAACTTACTTCCAAGCTTATAAATGTGTTTCTTCTACTGTAAAGGAGAACTTAGGGATTGGGTGAGAAAAATTAAACACATTTCTTTCTTTCTTTGGTCCATCTTTAAATTCAACAATGTGTGGCTGATGGGTGTAGTTTTGGTGAAGTAACCTGAGCACATAGTTTCTCTACATTCTCCAAGTCATTTGGAGCTATTTGTAATTTATTCCCCCAGTTTCCCCACATGGACAGATCTTCACGTCAAGATTCTAACTCAAGGGAACTCTCTCTGAAAATAAAGAAAGTGAGAAAAACCACACATTCCTAGGTTGTGTGTGTACATAAATATAATATGTTCCATGGTGAAAAATGCACATCATAGTTTCAAGGACAATAGGAAAGACACGAGCTGCCTAAAAGTGTCCATGACTTAGTATACCTGAGAGGTGCAACACTGCCCATTCAGTCTTAATTCAGGGCTGAAATGTATTTATTTGTGCAGTTTCAAAGACAAAATTCTTCACTTGTCTTAAGTTACAGAGAAGGAGTAAAGGTCAATAGATCATCACAGTAGGAGCCTAAGCCACTAAATGCAGTGTTAGAGCCCTTGGTTATTGTTAAGAAGAGTCAGAATAGGAAAAATGGGTAAGAAATATTATTTTGTGTTCTGATTCCTCATAGATGCTCTTAAATATTGAGGGTCAGAGATGTGGCTTAATCCTGTTTCCAATTTCTGCAGTTCCTTAAAAGGCAGAGATCTAAGTGCCTGAGAAATGGGTGATATGATGGTGTCAATTTCCACAAAATCTATAATAATTTAATTTTCCTTTAGGGGACTCTTAATCTGTATAGCATAATATCCAGACAGCAGTATAGAGCATGGGCCCTCTGAACAATAAATTAAAATAATTTCACAGTCTGCATTTTGTTTTGATTTGTCCTTATGGTAAATGGTGTAAAATATTTTTTTTCACTTAAGAAGCTATTGAAAATGTCAAGGAAATGTTAACATTTGGGTGTTTTGTTGCTAAAACTGTTTCTAATATAGAATAATAAAAGAGTGCTTTTATTTTTAAAGGACAGTGGTAGAATACTACCTTTTAACAAAAAATAATTATTTGTGAAATATTACGTTAATTAGCGTGCATTAACTGTTATAGTTTTTGTTTTTCTAATACTCTGCATGTTCTTCTTCTGCTTTTGCACACCACAGTAAGTTAATTTTTATTATTTCTTGCCAAGGCTATCACATAGTCCATTCCCAGGTGGTTTTAGTGGGAGTGGGAATCAGTAAAACACTTGAGAATAGAGAATTATCTATTACAACTTTAGATATACATACTCTTTGACCCAGGATGTTTACTTATAAAAATTTATATTAGAATTTTATTCAGACATGTTCCTCCAAATTATGTACATACAGATATTTAATACAGTATTAGAAATCAATCAAAGCATCTGAGTGTCTATCAGTAGAGAGTGGCTGAGCTGCAGGCCAGGGGAACACTGTTCTGCGGTGCATTGTGCAGACCTTTAAAGACATGGTGTAGATTTGCAGTGGCTCATCTGGACACTTGCCCACTATTTTGCAGAGTTAAAAAATGCAACTTCAAACAGCCAGGCATTGTGGCGGGCGCCGTAGTCCCAGCTACTTGGGAGGCTGAGGCAAGAGAATAGCTTGAGCCCAAGAGTTTGAGGTTGCTGTGAGCTGTGAAGCCCCAGCACTCTACCAAGGGAGATAGAGTGAGACTCTGTCTCAAAAAGAAAAATGCAACTTCCCCAAAATTACTTATTTATTTTTGTGGAAATATATGGAAAAAGTTCTTGCCTTTTTCTAATTTTTATTTTATTATCCCCTGTCTTCACGTGATGCTGTCTTTTTTTCTCAAACTAGGAGAACATTTACTTTTTGTTTTATCACTTTCTATTCTACTACATTTTTCATAAAATAATTAGAAAATATACAAGAGGTAGATGAGAAAAAAATATTGTATTTTTGTAACTCCTGATAATTTAGTATTTGGTGTCTTTTGAACACTAACACAAATATCTCCTGCATACACTGAGACTATTAAGAGTGAGAGCTTACCTGGAGAAATCACTTTATGAATCACTAGTGGTGGTTTTGATGAAGTTTCCTAAAGTAGTATGTGTATGGGTGGTCCCAGGTTATGGGCGAGATCCATTCCTGAGAACGTCTCTAGTTTAAATTGGAATGTAACCTGGATCCCTGATGAACAGTGCGTATAAGGTGATGATGATAATAACAAAATGACAGTGGTTTATATGTGGTAATAATACAGTGTAATATTGTAATCATAATAATTTGACTTTTTAATTCAATCAAAAAGAACCTAAAAACAAACTCATACAAATAATTTTGATAGGAGACAAGAAAAATATCAAAGAAGAATGTTCAAGGTTTAACACCCACCAAAAACAATATTTTGCTCCCTGGAAGGGCCATTTTTGAGGCAACAAAGCTGGCTGGTATGAATCAGAAGTTGCTGGTAGAGATTGTGGATGGAGAGGATGGGGAGGTTGCTGGGAATCGGATTTGATTCTGTGCTGCAGGAAGGGAGATGACCTTTGAAGCCAGTGTCTTGAAAAATGTATCTTGGGTTGTTTACACAGACTTTTCTTTCTTTCTTTTTTTTCTTTTCTTAATCATAAATGGCCTTGTCGCAACTGATATTCTCACTAACTACACGGTAAACTTTGACTTAAAGTTATAGAATTCTTCTCCTCCTCCTTCTCCTCATTTCTTTCTTTCTTTCTTTCTTTTTTTTTAAATAGAGGGAACACTTAAAGTCTTTCTCCCTCCTCACCGCTTTCCCTCCCTTACTCCCTCTCTTTCTCTTTTGGGTTAATATGAGGGTCTTTCTAAGACCTCCCACCAAAAGGGAAAAAGCTGGAACAGAGCAGGATTCCCACCATCTAAATATTAATAAGGAACCTTCCAGATAATAGAATGGCATTTTTTCCTCCTTAAAGCTTCTCTGCTTGTATGTCACCTTCAAGTGTAAAGTTTGATAATGTGGCTCATGCTTAGACGTATCATGAACAGGCAATTTTTTTTTTTAATAAGGAACAAAAAATTCATGACACACATAATCAGACGCAGATTTTCATGCAGGAAACACCCTCAAAACAATAAGGCACAACCTGTATGAAAGACACCTGACCTACAGGCAAAAGCATTAGTGTATTTATAATTTTCTTGAAAGTTTAAAAGGCCAACCACAATTATCAGGTGACAGATCCTTCCTCAATGATGTATTCACAAAAAGAATAGCTGATAACCCTTGTATTTTCTTATTCCAAGTGAAGCATACATGCCTGAAGTTCAAAGAAGATAAATGTGATTACTTTATACTTTTCGCCATATACTCGAAGTGGTGGACGTAGGACAGGCAGTTAGCAGATAAGCACGACTTTGAGATATTATGGCAGTAGGTCCATTCTCACGGATTGTGATTTTATGTTAAAAATTAGAATGGTTTGCAATCAGTTCTATTGCATAGAAGGAGAGGGGACCATTGCATTCTAAGAAAATATTTTGCAAATACTTTCTTTCTCCATAACCTATGGCTGAAGAGAATGAACTCATCTTTTCCTGACTATTTGTAACTCAGAAAATTTTTTACAAAAGGCAAGCAAATGAGCGATATTTCTGCCAATAACAGCAAAAAGTCAGGTTGGATGGGATGACCTAAACCATCGGGAGTCCCTTGCTTGTGACTGTTGCCCGCCCTTTCTCTTCTGGCATTGTACACTGTGCTGTCTCCATTTACCTTTTCCTTCTTAACCACTCCACACGCGAAAAGTGGACTAACGAACCTGGCACAGGAAAATCACAGGACTTGTATCAGTGAAAGGAATGGAATCCCTTTTTAATTAAGGTGACCTGTTAGCTAAAAACCTCCTGATAGTTGCCAAAGTAGTTTCCTCTCTGTTATTTTGACTCCTCTCTGTACTCTGGTACACTGTCCTTCATGCCTAAACCCACTTGGTTTTGCTGTTGTGCTTCTGAGTTTTGTGGTACCCAGTTTCTTAATGCCCCATGTAAAGACGTCCAGATCAAGTAGAGAAATGTCAAAGTGCACACTAGTTTTCGTAAACAATCAAATTCTTTGTTTTATCAACCACAAATGAATGATAGGGCAGCACCACTTAGAACATTGCTAGAAATTTTATATCTTTCAAACAATGTCAACAGGGAAAAAGTTTCTTCTGGAATACTTAACAGTTCCTAGTGTCACTCTGTGGATAATGGCATTAACCCTAAACCTGCTGTTAAAAGTGTATCCTTCTCCAAAATGACGGAGACAAAATTAAATTTGTATCTTAATCTTAAGCATGGCCACGTTCTAATATTTTATTTAGTAAGTCCACATGGTGGGATTCATTACTGACAATCGAATAGTACTAATTCAAAACGACATTGTGTCAACTTGATTCTATTTTTAAAGACACTGTTTACATAACATTTATGCGTATGTTGTCACGATCAGCATTTGCTAAGTTTTCACCCACCATTACAGTCAGGATCAAGGTCAACTATTTTAGCCCGTATTGATTTTTCTACTTCTTGTGCCAACCCTTTATTAGGTCTATCGCAGATTTTGACACTTAATTATATCCTAGGGTTTATTTATCATTGATTGAAAATATGTCCCAATGAGGAATTAAACTCTTTAATAGAGTAATCACATTGCAATCTTATTCTCGCAATTACCCACATACTCTGCAAGCTCAGCAAAGATACAACCAATGCTCAGAGAACTAAGAGGCAGGACCAGCTCTCTGGAAATGGCCACAGAAGGAGGACTGTTTGATTGTCAAGCTTTAAGAGTAGAGTTTGCATCACTTGGAGAAATCTTTTTCTGAGTTTTCACAGAAACAAGAAATTCCTGGGTTGAAAATGACTTGAGATTATACGGTCTAAATTCTCTGATTTGCCACATAGCTAAGGAAGGGTTGGCCAGTCTCCAGTGAGAGGGAACTACCACTCGGCAAGGCAGTCACGCCTTTTCTGGTAGCTCAAATGGTGAGTTTCATTTGGCCTTGAATTTGTCCCCTCTGAGCTTCGGATGAGCGTCAGCACTAAACTATCCTCTCAGCAGCAGTCCTGGTGTCCTCATGTTTAATAATCCCTCATATCCTTTCACGTGTTGCTTAAGATACTTTTGGCCGTGAGTCATAGCAAAGCTCAACTTAACATGGAAAATTGTTATCTCACGGAACAGCAAGAGGCAGGATGGATTCTAGTATTTGTGGATTCGGCTACTCAGTGACGTTATCAGACCGTGTTTTTTCGTTGCCTTTTCTCTCTGCTGTCATCCTTGGTGGTGTTTTAGCCCAGGAGAAAGCGGACTTCTCTTTATGCATCAGTCAAGAAAAGGACCAGAACTTATCCTGCATATCTCTTTGGAGAATTTTCCCAGAACTCTCGGAAGGTTTCACGTCTCATTAGTAAAAATCGGGCAAGATCTCCCTGCCTAAAGCGATTCCTGGCGTGGGTGCTGGGATCACAGTAATTGGTTTAGAAAAATTATCTGGCTGTGCAATAGAGTCAACTGCAATTCTCCTCCTCATGTGTGTGTTGGCTTTTGTTCTGTGTGTTTCTTCATCCAGACAATTACAAACTACTGACTTTTAACCCTTTTGATAGTAATGATCATTAATAAGTAACTATTTCATGTTAACACTGAGATATACCTAATATCATTCTGACGGCATTTAGATGAAAATCCAGGAAATATATAAAACCTTCAAATTTTATTAAGCAAATATGTGGGAGTTAAGCAAAAAAGTTTACAGGAAAAAATTTTTATACATACCTCTCCTGAGAGGGTATCTTTTTATTTTTTTGTACTTTGAAAGATTATTTTAAATTTATATTCAGTTTACTATCTAAAGCTCCCACACATTCATAAACAACTATTTCATACGGTGAAATAAGTTAAAAGTTTATCTAAGAGTAATGGTTTTCAAGCAAATATTAGGTTTGGTCTCTGCCCATTTTTGTTCTTTTTGGGTAACAGATAATAAACCCAGGCTTTAAAATTGTCTGTGTTTCTTGCCATGTTCATTTAATGAGGACAGTAATTTAAAGCATAATTGGTAAACTAAATAGGCAGTTATTATACTTTTATGCACACAATAATTATAATGGGATTTACACAATTGCCAAGATAAAAGAACCACATCAAACAGACGCAAAGCAACACACACGATATTTAAGTTCTTTCCTAAGACAGAGTTGCACGCTTAGAGAAATTGTCTCAATAAGATATACTAGCTGCAGCTTCACAATAATTGAAAATTTCTGATAATAATAGGAGCTCATCAAATATGGACACAAACACATTTACTGGCAATAATAAACCTAAGTAAGAATAATTGTTGAGTTTTTTCTTTTATTGCTTAGATAATGACTTAGCCGTCACATAAATATCTGGCAGAGTACACCATTTAAACAGTTGATAATATATAATGCTGGAAGCAGCTTTCTTTTAACTGGAGAAACATTTTGCTCTTTTTATTATTTAATTTATTTATAAAATAACTTTGAACAAAACACTTCACCAGGCACCGTGAGCAAGGTCAAACCCCATTCCTAGTCTTCTGGTTGCATTTATAAAGCTAATTGTTCTCCATTCTTGTATCCTATGAGAGTACAGTGAGTGGAGGATAGGCAGAGTCCCATAAAGACAAAGCATTTTGGAGATTCAGCAGGCTGCAGATGTAGACCAAATTATAAAGAAAGAAAACGAGAGGATGACTGGTACTGGCGGAGAGTTTTCTGTTATCTTATTATATCTAAGGGCTCGCAAAAGGAAGAGCCAACCAAAGTCACCACACAGCACCCGGGAGGGTTCAGGGAGTGGACCAGCCATAGTTTGGAGCTGCAGTGTGGACTGGTTGAAAGTACTTGTGACAAGTTGTCAAAGTGGGAATTTTCAGATGAAGAATAAAACAAGAAGTTGGTTAGAATTCTTGCAATTTCAAAGGATAAGGTAAACAATGGCAATGACAGCATTGAAAACATTCACCTAATAGATGTAAAAGCAAGAAGCATGGAGGATGGGGACAGGAGTTTCAGAAAAGCGAGTTACAAGTGGTGTAGAGAGAGCTCTGACCTTTATGGCCCTTCAAGGGAGCCTTTGTCTCCTATCTCCAGTCTAGTGACAGAGTCTTCAGTAGAAGAAAATGGAAAAGTTGATATCAGCCCTAGAGTGTGGCCTGGTCTGGAGAAACCTAAGACTTAGAGCTGCAGGAGTGACAGGGAAGGATTTCTGAACTGGAATCCAAATATGGGCTTCCTGCGACTCAGCCTGCGTCATCTCACAGGGAACTCTGGTCAAGATTGCTTCCTGCCCCAGGCCATGCAGAGATAGAGCAGAATTATACCCCTGGGCATAGACGTGGAGATTTCATGTGTGTTCCATTTCATTTGTGTGGGTCTGTTAGTGTCAGAGGAAAGGCCCTATCTCATGGAGGCAGCTGAAGCCAGGGATCCCCACTGGGGGATGGCGCAAGAACCAACCAGGAGGAAGGAGCCCACTTTACATGTTCTCCAAGCCTAACCAGGAACGCTTGGTGGTACAGGGCTTGTTGAGCAGGTGGGTCACTGTGACAGTTTTGAGTCAAACTGTGTTATGGGCCATTATTTCACTTCCTGGAAACACAGTCTTCCGAGTCCTTTCTGACTCACACACATTTCACCTCACTGGGTTTATCATTGTTGCTGGGAGGCGTCATGGGGTTCTGTCTGTAAGTCTTTTACATTTCTTGACTTTTGTGCATCTCAAAACTTTTTTTAACAGGGTTCCTCAAACTTTTTAAACAGGAGGCCAGTTCACTGTCCCTCAGACTGTTGGAGGGCTGGACTGCGGGCCCCAGGATGAGTCAGCTGCTAAGCAGGACAGGCAGCAGTGGCAAAAACACCCGGCAGGCTGGATAAATGTCCTAGGCGGGCTGTAGTTTGAGGCCACCTGTTTTATAATGACCCATAGAAGACCTTTTTTTTACCCTTCTCCTCTTTTTATTGTCTTGGCTCCTACAATGGAGGAATAAAAATGGGGTGCGGCCAGCTGCCTCTGGGGAGGAGACCTGTGAGCAGGGAGGTGGAGAAGGGGAGCAGACGCCTCTTCCCGCCCTGAGGTGCTTAGGGCTCCACATTGAGGGTCACAAAGTTGGGGAAAGAAAAACAAAACTTTCAAGTAGGACAAGTCTCTGATTATTAAACTTGATGGACATTTCATCACTGCATCGAGACTGTTCAGGGTTCTAAAATTGACAATGACTTTCAAAAAATGGTGAAATATCCTTCATATGCAGAAGAGCAGATCAGCCACCCATGACGTATTTGTGAAGTTATCCCAGGATTACAGAGCAGACGCCGTGTAACTGCTGCCCGAGCAGAGATAGGCGTTATCAGGCCTTGGGAGCCTTTTCTGTCTGTGCCCCTTCCTTATCATCTCTCTCCTATGCCAACCCCCTAACATGTGTGGCAATAATTTCTCTAATTTTCCTTTTTAGTTTTATTGGGATCAACTCACCCGTTTTACTCTTAATGGATATTTGAACTGTTTCCAGGTTTTGGTTGTTGCTGTATTGTTTGCTTGTAGGAATGATGCTCCCACAAACGGCCTCTGCGTCCTTCCTTCCTTCCTTTCTTCTTTCCTTCCTTCTTTTCTTTTTTTTAGACAGAGTCTCAATTTGTTACCCTCAGTGGAGTGCTATGGTGCCATAGCTCACAGCAACCTGACACTCTTGGGCTCAAGTGATCCTTTTGCCTCAGCCTCCCAAGTAGCTTAGACGGACTACAGGCACCCACCTGCCACAACAGCTGGCTATTTTTATATATGGGATCTCGCTCTTGCTCAGCCTGGTCTTGAACCTGTGAGCTCAGGACAATCTACCCACCTCAGACTCCTGAGATAAATAGATAAAAATAAATGCAATTCAAGTTTGAGCGCCTCCTGTAATTACAGAAGTCAATCGTGACTTTAGTATTACAAATTTCATACAATCTTTTCCTTTCTTAAAATGTGTAGACTTTTTTGGGGGGCACCATCTGTATTCTGAGTACTAGTTAGTCTTTTGTTCATTATATGTTCCACAAAAATGTCCTACATGATAATTTGTCTTTTTACTATTTTTAAATTTTGATGAATAGAAATTCTTTGACTTAATGTATTTCAGTTATGTATATGATTCAATTATATACACAATTAAATTTAATACCTTTCAATGTATCGGTCCTTTCCTTTTTAGAAATGCTCTCTAGTTTAGGAAGTCCTTGCCTTACTGAGTTTTATGTCCTAAAGTTTTGTAAATTTCCCTTTCATATTTATTTATTCATTTTTTATTTCAGATTAATATGAGGGTACGGACAATTAGGTTACATTGTTTGTGATTGTTGGGTAGGGTCCAAGATGTAGTTATGACCCTCACCCAGGAGCTGTCCTATGTATCCTTAAATTGTGCCTGTTAGGTGAACGACACGAACTCCTCTCCCTCCTCTGCTCTCCCCCCACTTGACTTTAGTCGTGTTTTTCTCTGGTGTGGGTGTGTATTTGTTCATCTGCTGGCTTCATATCAGTATTGAGTACATCAGATTCTTGCTTTTCCATTGTTGTGATACTTTATTAAGTATACTGTTCTCCAATTCTTATCTGGGTTAATACAAAAGACGTAAAGTCTCCACCTTTTTTTTTTTAATTGAATGGTAACTGTGTACATTGATGCACTTCTGGGGTACAGGGTGGGGTTTTCACACACAATCCGAGACACTTCCATCAAACTGGTTAACGTAGCCTTCATGTAACTTTCTTAGTTATTGTGTTAAAATGTTCATATTCTACTCATAGAAAGATTCACTTGTACCCTTGTAAGATGAACCACAGAAGAGAATCCTTGAATCCCCCTCCCTCCAACCACTACCCGCTCCCCGTATCCTTAGGTTGTTATTAGGTTATAGCTTTCATATAAAAAGGTTTAAATTAATTTCCTAATAGGGGTGTGTACATTGGATACTTTTTCTCTCATTCAAGTCTCCATCTTTTTATGTCTGAATATTTCATGGTGTACCTATACCACAGTTTTCTTATC
>CAUYQV010121354.1:0-31928 GCA_963574575.1 Galagoides demidoff
AGGCGCCCGCCACAACGCCCGGCCATTTTTTGGTTGCAGCCATCATTGTTGTTTGGCGGGCCTGGGCTGGGGATTCGAACCCGCCACCTTAGGTGTACGTGGCTGGCGCCTTAGCCGATTGAGCCACAGGCGCCGAGCCAAAGATATTTTTCTATTGCAATTCAACATCTTCTTTTTTCTTAGAAATTGAGGGGCATGTGGACAACCTCTACATGGAATGTCATAACCTAATTATAGCCTTAGAATATGGTGAGGGGGTGGGAAGGAGAGGTGAGGGGATGGATGGGGGGAGGGAGGGTGATTGGTGGGGTCACCTCTATGGTTTATCTTACAATGGTACAAGTGAATCTTTCTAAAAGCAGAGTATGAACGTTTTAACTCAATAACTAAGGAAATGACATGAAGGCTAAGTTAACCAGTTTGATGAGAGTATTTCACAATGTATATGAAAACAGCACACTATACCCCATTATTGCACTAATGTGCACAGTTATGCTATTAGAAATTAAAAAAAAATTTGTATTAGATTTGGGTAAGTTCAAAAGTCTAGGCTCAAGTCAAGACTGTGTGAAAGATTCATCCTAATTCCTTATCAATCTTCTTATCAGGCAGCCAAAGGAGGACTTCTATGGATAGGCACCCTAAAATTTTACTTGGTTCTCTGAGTAACAACTACCAGAAAATTTCATTCCTCCTCAGAACCCCCTGCAGAGCTTATAGAGTCAATGATCCATCACGAGTAGGTCTTGAGTTTCCACTGACTTTCTAGCATTCCTAGTACAGTAGAACCTCTAGACTGAGTCAGCCATCTCCTTACACTGCCCACCTGCTTAAGTTCACCTAATTTCCATAGACTGAAAATGCACCACGTATCCCTAGCAGTGCATAAGACCTAGTTCCTTATGCTCACCTCCTCATATGTTGACCAGTTTGTTTCAGTCCTTTGGGTGGTCAACTTACAGAGGTTCTGCTACATTTCTACTGGCAGCTGCAGTGGAGTGAGTCAGGATGAATTTTCAGTTGAAATGGGTATCAGAAGAGACAAAAATGAGTTACAAATCTCTGCCAAGTACTTCTGGGGGCTTAGTATCAGATCAGAGCTCAGCTTAATGTTGAAATTCATTTCTTTGTATCTTTTAAACATGGCTTATCTGTGCTCTATGTTATCTGGAGCTTCAGCGGGAAGACTCGAAGCCTGGGGACTGAAATCATTTGAAGGATCACTCACATGTCTGGTAGCTGATACTAACTGTAGGCTGAGATGGTAGTGAAGGGTGTGAGAAACACCTACATGGACATCTTCACGATCTGAGCTTCCTTGCAACATGGAGGCTGAGTTTTGAGGGCCAGTGTCTTGAGAGCCAAATGAAAGCCATATTGTTTTTATTACCTGACCTCAGCAATCACACAATAGAAATTTCCCTTTGCTAGTCGGAGCAGTCACAAGCCTGCTCAAGTTTAAGAATTAAGGAAATAGCCTCCATCTCCCAATAAAAAATGACAAGGTTTTGGAGAGTACATGGGATTAAAAATTTGCGTGGCTATTTTGGAAAATATAATCTTTCACATCTTATAGTAAGGCAGCTCTAATTATCAAATCACTTTTCAAGAATGCACAGGATACACGTTCTATTCTTTGGCACTACAGAAGGACAGTATAAATAGTGTATTACATGACAGATCTTTAAATACTCGAGTCTTGTCTCTAAGCAGAGACAGCAGGTCCACCTTCATACTGTTACTCTTTTATTCAAGAGTGAACTGACAGAACAAAGCAAATGTTTATTATACCTCTCTTCTCTGAAAGGGTCTATATCATGGGGACAGAAAGGTGAAGTAGGTATAAATTCCATTTTTGAGGAAGTTAGAATATGCAACAATATAGAAATATATTTTGTTATTCAACGTGTACAATAACCAACTTGTTCTATAGAATTGGAAGAAAAAGTTTCTCTGAGTTTAGAATATGGACAAGTATTATTTTTCTCTTCTAAATGATCTTCAGGTCAAATTTCGAATAAAATTCATGTTAATTTAGCCTGTTGATTTCTCTATGAAATTATGACACTGTGTTTTCAATAAACCATTCTCTCAGGTTATATTCTTACTGGTTCTTCTGTTTTCATGGCAGATATAAAAACTTCCTTTTAGGCCAGGCATGGTGGCTCATGCCTGTAATCCAAGCCCTCTACAGCAGATTGCTTGAGGTCAGGAGTTCAAGATCAGCCTGAGCAAGAGTGAGACCCAGTCTCTACAAAAAGTAGAAAAAAAAAAATCTAGCTGGGTGTTGTAGTGGAGGCCTTAGTCCCAGCTACTCAGGAGCCTGAGGCAGGAGAATCTCTAGAATCCAGGAGTTTAAGGTTTCTGTGAGCTAGGCTGATGCCATGGCACTCTAGGTAGAGTGAGATTCTATCTCAAAAAACAAAAACAAAACAAATAGACAAATAAAAACTTCCCTTTCCCATGACTATAAAAATTAAAAAGGAGGGCAAAAATACCTGCTTTTCTTTCACTTAAGGAGGAACATATATAATGAAGACTGAGCAGCAATGATTTTTAATAAACATTATGTACCATAATGATTTATGCCCCATCAAATGAAACATATTTTGTGATTGTTTATCTGAGATAACGTTTGGGTTGTAGAAGTCCTTTTGAAAATCTTACCAGGGCTTCGCATATTTGAATGAATTTTTGGATAATAAAAGTAATTATAATAACAAAGATGAAAACAAGTATAACTAATGCCATAGACATTTTTATACCTACTACATTTATATCATATAATTTCTCACAACCATCTTGAAAGATAAGCATTACAGTATTATTTCCATTTTATAACTAACAGTGAACTATAGGGAACTATAGGGAAATGAAGCAACTTGTTCACAATCAAAACAGCTGACCTTGAGATTCAATTATTGATAGATCTGATTCATATTGCATGTTCTTTCCACTATGTCATGGTCATGGTCTTCTGATGAATGCAATTGATTTTTTTTTTTTTTTGCAGTTTTTGGCTGGGGCTGGGTTTGAACTCACCACCTCCAGCATATGGGGCCAGCGCCCTACTCTTTGAGCCACAGGCGCTGCCCCACAATTGATTTTTAATAGCCCAATAGGTTATGGCAATGGATGCTTTCTCCAGCTAACTTAAGCCAAAAAATATATTTATCTAAAAGGCAGGAGGTAGCTTATATCAGAACACACAGGAAATATGGTAACTCTGGGAATCAGATTAAAAACTCATATAAGATCTTTTCCAGGCAGCACTATGGAGATGAACTACCCAATCATTTTTCTGTGCTAGCATCATTTTACTCAATTCAAATTTTCAATAGAGGTTTCTTGACCTTAGTTAGGTCATGTATCCACCCTGTGGCTTATTGAACCCTGCTGAGATTGACAGCCCTGCAAAAACAGCCAATGGGAGGTTGGACATAATTCTCCCAATGGAAGTAGGGATTTTATTACCAAGAAAAGGCAGAAAGGACCCTGGTCAGATAAAAACAACAGATGTCTAGTATGTTACCTTGAAGAATTTATGGATAAGTTAAATGAGATAAGAAAGGAAAAATGACTGGGATACTGCTCAAAAAGTACCAGTTATTATTATTATTCTTATCTTCATTTAAGTAAAACACAAGAGTTGATCCCCTGACACATCAAACATGAAATTTGAGAAAAATCAATTAATGTTAATCAGGTTTGGTAGAAAGATTTACGCCTTTATGCACATTCAGAGTTGTCAGGCAGGATGCCAATCAGCTAAACACCAGAAGCACAGAAACACCGATGAGTGTCTGTCTTATTCCTTCCCAAGTGCAGCCTACCCTAAGATGAGCTTCAGCACTTGGAAGGCTGGCTGATCAGGGCAGTGACTATAGGTTTTGAGCAAGTTCTCTTTTGGAGAATTCAAGCCGGACAGTGGCGGGTTCCATGGGTAATGCTCAAAGGTCCATAAAGGTCCATCCAGAGCGCCATCTCAAACAGCTGTCCGTGTCAGGAAAATGCAAATGATGGTTGAGCAGAGAGGAGTGTCGTGCTGGCAGTGACGTGGAGAGGATGTGTTCCATCTCTGTTACTTAGTCCAATGTAAGCATTTCACATTGTATACCAAAGCAGTACCCTGAACCCCACAAATGCGTCAGTGTACAAAGTTATGATTTAATAAAAAATAATTTTAAAAAATAAAATCAACTTATAGCCCAAATCCAAATTAACTAACAAAAAAAAAAAATGAATAAAAAAGATAAAGAAGCACCCGCTACACCAGGGACTGGATTTTCAAAAGAAATAGAAATTCTGATTTCCAGGTGATGTTAGATGGGCGTGAACTCAAAAAACTTTAAACTGCTTTGTGATCTAACACTGTACAGGCCAAATAAAACCCATTTGTTGGTTAAATTTCTTCCGTGGGTGATCTGTTTGCCATCCCTGCCCTAAAAGATGCCATCAGCTCCTAACCTCACTGTTAGTAAACAAATTGACCTTATTCACACAGCTCTGCCCACCATAGGTTGCTGCCATTCTCTATGTTATTTGTGGATTTGTGCTGTCGTTCACTCCTGTTCATTTTGGTCTCAGTTTAGTTATATAAGGGAAGAGTGGGGGAGACGGTAAGAGTAGCACTGGGGAGGATTTTCCCCCGTGACTCGCAGTGCTGTACTTCCTGCTCAGGCCTGAGACTATCAGCTGAATTATCTGATCAGGGTGGCTGCACGTGGCACTTGGCAGAGAAAGAAAAACGGAGTGACCACGCCAAACTCTTTCAGTTGCTCACTCCACAAAGTACTTGCATAGTTGGAGCTGAAAGACACACTGCTAGTTCCAGCTTCGTGCTCTTCTGACTTTCCTTCCCTCCCTCCTTGTCTCTTTCCCTCCTTCCCCCTTCTTTCCTTCCCTCCCTCCATCCCCTCTTTCTTTCCTTCCTTCCTTCCTCTATGCAGAGCTATTATGGCAAATTTCTGCCTTCCCAATGAGCTCTCTGCTGGGTTATCATAAGGTGGCTAATACCAAAGCCTCGCATTGTGCTGGATTGGCACTTGCAAGCTGAGTTTTGGCCTCTGGGCAGTTTTCCTGCAGCAGCTGGGCATTATTAAATCAGATGTCATTTTGTGGCACAACTTTATCTTATGCTGTAATGCTCTACAACACCTAGTTACTACTAGGCACAGAATAAATGTGTCCTGATTGATTTGTGTCAGAAATTGACTTATATAAGAAACACAGGCCGCCTCAATAGGGTGCTTTGAAAATTCCTCAAAACGTCTTTTAGGTATCTTCCTCTATCAGCTTATTAAAGTAATTAAAATGTACATCACTAGTCTTTCTTTTGGGCTTCCAGTTGAAGAAAAGTAATTATCACTAAGAAAATTGTGCATTATTCTATTAGCTACCCTTATCATAAGTTATAAAGTAATTAGAAAATAATCTTCAAAGTTAAAAATGGATATCCAAAATACCTTTTATTTTTTTTTCACAGTTTTTGGCCGGGGCTGGGCTTGAACCCACCACCTCTGGCATATGGGGTCAGTGCCCTACTCCTTTGAGCCACAGGTACTGCCCCCCAAAATACCCATTTTAGATGATGACTCCTGATGGTCTGAGGAGGACCCTGAGTTTCCAAGAAGTAGGTGAAGCTCAGGAGGAAACAAAGAGCAGCTGTCTAAAGGGGAGTTACCCAATGGCCATTGTCTTCTCTTAAAATTGGGTCCAGATATTTGCTTTCAATATGAATCAGGAAGCTTCGCAGAATTCACAAAGGTGTGGGTTACACTGCCGGTTATTTCTAGAATAGTGGGAAATCTATGGACTAGGTGAGACGACAAGAGTGATAAAATATTTAGTCGTCTCTAGTTTGCAGTGATGACAGACACTGCTGAAGGTTATAGCCTCTCCCTGAAGTTACTTTCAGCAAACTCCACACAGAAGGAACGAGAAGGATGAAGAGTACTCCCAACTTTAGATGTTTTCCTGGAGTGTTTTAAGTTTTAATAATTCAAAAAAAATTCTGAGAAATTTAATTAGGAGATGCCTTGCAACCACCTACCATTTGCTGCATCCCAATGAGGGACAACTGTCTGGACTGGTTTAATGGTGATTAGAACCCTCATCAGCAATCCCTGTTGCATCATGTTATTAGCTACGGCTTAGGCCTTGTTTGCCCAGCTCTGAATCTACCCTTTCAAGGTTCCTTATAAACCCAGATCCCTAGTGACCACCTCCTGCTATCATGATTCTATTCTCTCACCATATAATACCTACCTCTCACCTTGGGTTTATTCAAATTAAGATTCAAATAGACAACTGACCCAAATCCTCAGGTTTCATAACACTACAGCAGCTTATATTGTGAAAAACAGGCATTCAGGTAAAGAGGTCAATAACTTTTGATGAATGTATTTTTTTATTTCAAAATTTTTAGCAAACATTTTCTGTTTCATAGCTGCATTACTGAGCTATCCAGAGCTGAATGCATGTGTAAGATATAGACACCATTTCAATCAAAAAAAGAGCTTTGTTTTACACCTAGAAGCTTGTTAATGGAGACAGGTCACAAGCGACATCATCATTGGAACAAATGGACAGAACTTTCCAGGATCAAGTTAACTTTACAAACATAAGCTAACCTGGAATAAGATTGGTTTCAAACATGTTTATTAATACCATATTAGAAGAGCAGATTGTTAGACAGAATGCGTCCAACCTGATGAACGTGACTTTTGGCGAATTCTCTACCAGTGATGAAAAAAACTTTACGACCCCAGGAACAGAGTACACACATGGCTGAGTAACTGATTCTATTATGCAATTTGTGTTTCTTTAATGATAAACGTTAACTAATCAATTAATGGATCTATAGAAATCACTTAAGGGAAAATAATAAATTATAACCATTATTAAATAATACCTTTTAGTTAATAAAAAATTAATAGTTAAAATTATAAATACACTTATGCATACCTACATGTCTATAGAAACATTTAATCACAGCCACACAATGATAAATATTATTTCTGTTCTATATAATTTTAACATGTGAAATCCCAGTTTTGTACAGCAAAAACAGTCAAACAGTTTCAGGGAGCTCAACCTGACAGTTGAGAAGGCCGAAACTATGAGTGCCCAGATTATTATTTTTTTTAATATAATTTCAAGATAATCTTCCATCTTGCATGCTAACATATTTGTGTGTGCATGTGTATGTTAGCTTACAAGTAAATTGCAGACACTTTGGATTCAAGCTCATAGAGCTGGTGATGGCAGAGTGAGCTTTGATCTGAAGTCACAGACCTCTCACATGTGCCATTTTCAGGATTTGGTTTTTGACAGTGACTCAGTGACATAGGCAACTTTCCGTCAATTTGACTATCGTCAAATCAGCTTGAACAGAGAAGCACTTCCACACTTTGTGGGACACAGAGACACATGGAGATCTATTTCATGCCTGGACCATTCCACTCTGCCTCAGTCAATTTTGCCCCCTTTGAGGAAGATCTTGCCCTTGGTTTATTCTGAGGGAGGACAGAAATACTCCAGTGAAAACAGCCTACTTCATTTAGAAACGAACTGACTCTCTATGTAAGGAAAGAACAAATCGGTACCTTATTAGAAAAACTTCCTATATATCTTTTCTAAGCCAATAAAATTGATTTCAATTAGTGTCCCAGAGGTACTTGCTGAGCTATCACACTATTATAGGATACACACACCTTTTTCTTTTGTATGCATGCTATCTGAAGCAAGAAACAAAAATAGACTCGTGTCTCATCATGATTCATTTCTTCATATGACTCCATGCTTCACATACTGTATTGGGCATAGCCGGCGCCCTTGTTTGCTTTTTGGCACCACTCATTCAAATATCTTGCATTAAAATAATTTGAGATTGTAGGTAAAAAAATAAAATTGTTTTGTTTTCTTTCTAGGAGATTCAGATATATATGCATACAATTTTTTCCTTTCCTTCTCCTCATTTTCTCTTCTTTTTCACTGTCCCCTGTATAGGTGACTTTTTCAGAGACATTTTATTCTCAGCATATAAACACAGCTAATTTGACACGGATTTGCGTTTTCCTGATGGAGAGATGTTAGGTCATGTCAGTCATGATTATCCTCTCTGGAAACAATTTTAAAGATACATCTCTGTTCTGCTTTGGCTATCATCTCTTTCTTTCCTTTATCTCACTGAGATTTTTATCTCTTGGTTTTTATATGGAATAAAAATATGTTGATATAAAGACGTCCATTTAAAATATAATATCAGGGAGATGGATTTTTGAATAGCCCACAAAGATATAAAATTTATTTCAGTTTTTTTTATATCTAGTCTTATGAAACTTGTGCTGTAAGAAATTATTCTTTTAAGGAGGATATTAGATTTCTTGGAATAAATAGGATATGTGTTCTATTTCATGGTTGTGAAGAACATCAGATAAGTTGTCAGATGGTATGGTGATTTAATTTATATACTTCCAAAATATGCTATAATGATAGCTGATAACATAGAACTATATGGCTGTGGCTTTAACTGGAAGGAATGTCTAAAGCTAGATTTGGACTATGGGCCAAGACCAACCTTCTGTGTGTTTTGTGAAGTAGCAGCCTGTTTGCTTATGTGTTGTTTATGGCAGCTCTCACCCTGCAACGACAGAGTCAAGACATTTCAGCAGAGACTGTGTGGTCTGCAAGGCTGGACATGGTTAATGTCTTGCCCATTTACCATCCTGACTCAATAGCGACATCATAAAAGTGTTTAGAAAGAAATCCTAGGACATGGATATAAGGAAGAAGATGAAGATGCAGTGATATTTTCCACTAAATTAAATGTGCAGAAGAAATTTTCTTATGGTCTTATGGTAAATTGTCATTCCCTCAAAAGTTTGCAGTTCAGAGAAAGCCTGGCAGGTAAATGTGAGGCATATATGCTATGATGGAGTGAGAGGAATAGTTGTGTGCAACTAAGTTTGTTGGATACATAGTTAAGTAAATAGTTGCACTAAGTGTTACGCTTTCATAAAAACCAGTAGAAGGTGATCCTGTAAACTCTGGTGATGAAGTTGGACCTGAATCGTCTCCCATAATTGTCTACTATTTTTGGCATCAAAGAATTAAGAAATTTCTTTTATTTGTTCTGAATACTTGAGAGAAGTTGGAACTTGTATCAGTTGGGATAGGCTAGATATGGCATAGGAACAAACAACCTCCAAATATCAGGGGTCTGGGGCAGTGCCTATGGCTCAAAAGGGTAGGGCGCCAGTCCCATATGCCAGAGGTGGCGGGTTCAAACCCAGCCCAGCCAAAAAAAAAAAAAAATATATATATATATATACACACACACACACACACATATCGGGGGTCTGAAAACAAAGGTTTGAATCTTTCTCAGATAAAGTGTGATGTAATCTATCTGTTAGCTCATCAGGCAACTGCCCTCTAGTAATGGCTCAGCTTTGCCATCTTCAAACGAACACATGACTCCATGATCATGGCAGCAAGGGAAGAATGTTCTGAAAAGTATCACATGAATTTAAAAAGTGCTTCTGCTCATTTCACCTCCACTCACATTCTATTTTCCAAAGAAATTTGCATGACCATTTCTAACCTCAAGATTGTGAGGAAGGCAATTACTGCATGTGTCCAGAATGAAGCAAGCAGGGAAACTCACAGGAAAGCTGGAGAATGGGCTGGCTCTATAGTAGTTTTCCTTATCTTTACCCCTTCTTGCTGGCTTTACAGTAGTGCCTTCAGAAGAGCACATATTTAGTCTCATTAACAGGAAAGACTTTGGAGAAAAAAAATGTTGGCATTTAAAATATGCACAGGTAAGGTGATAGTCAAGATCAATGAGAATTTCAGAATTTGTGGTCATTGTGTTAGGTAGCTGGCTAGATATAAGCAGGGCGGATGACAGAGGCAGTTAGGCTATTTTGGACTGGTTTGGATCAGGGTGACCTGGGCTATTATGGAATGATTCTCATTAAGACCAAGCAGATGGGTTGTTTTGAAAACAAAGGACTTCTAAGAAGCAGCTGATATTCCTCAAAGTTGTGTATAAAACCCAGAGACTACACTTTGGAGTCACCAGAGTACAGCCTGGAGTCACTGGGACGGGGCCCAGCCTGCTATCCAGATCATTATAATAATTTTTTTCTTCCTTCCTAAAACTTTCCTAGTTCTTGCTCTTTTTAGTTACTTCGGTGACTACCTCCAGCTCCTCCACCCCACCACTCTAACAGTTGCCTGTTATTGTCTGAGTTGCTTCCCTTAGCTGCCAGTGTGTGGTAGTAAACCAGGACCTTTTCTGACTGAGATCCCAGTATAACAACAAATGTAAAATAACGCTGTTGTCTCTGAATCTACAAGCTCAGCTTCAAAGAAAAGCAAATGAAACATAAACAGAACAAAACTGAACTAGCTGCTCCTCACTCTGGATTATACATGATGAACATTCTGCATCAGTTCTTTCCTCATTTTTCAGCCCAGCATCAAACCCCGAAGCCATTCCTCCAGCGGTTTCTTCTTGGTTGACTCATTTCCTCCTTATTCTCTACATTAAGCAGAAATAGTGACTTTCTTGTTCTAGTATCTTTATTCTAGTTCACGATTTTAACTTTGAGTTTTTCCTCTGGCTCTAATGACCATGTGCATTTTTGTCCTTGCTTCTCTCATGACTCAATGGCTGTCTCACCACAAATGTATCTCACCACGAATGTATATTATATAATATTCGTAAGATAATTTGAGTCTCCTCACACGCCACTGAGGAAAGTGTTATTCAGAATGGTTATGTTTATTTAAGGCATCAATCTTACTGAGATTTTTGTTAGAACACCAGATGATTTTCTTTTTGGAGTTTTCTGTATGGTGCAGATGGAAACGATTGGGGATGGGCTATTTTGTAAATTAGTCCATACCCATCTCCACTCAGTCGCACACATTTATAGCGTTCATCAATCTTCTTCCTCACATCTCTTAGAGTTTCATCTTAAAATCTAAGATGAATTAGATTTTTTCCATTAGCATGTATACATTCTAAAATGGCCCTCAGGTGCTTGCAAATACAATTTCTTTCTTTCTTTTGTTTTTTTGTTTTTTTTTTTTTAAGAAATAGTACATGAAAATGCTACTAGAGTTATTGCGATTCATAAGCTACAGATTAAATCTGGAAATTTAATAGTATGTGGAGTTCCCCATATTTTAATCTGAGAGATCCCTGACAAAGAAGGTATTTGAATTCTGTTGTTCATTGAGGTCTTCAAATGTTAACAACTATTACTGTGTTTTGCATGTGTTTCTTACTTTAGAGGTCAGACTTACACCTGGAGATATGGCTGCTATGGTTTGGATGTGGTTTGCCGCAACAAAATTCATGCTGAAATTTGAGTCCCATTGTTGGAAGGTGAGAGGTGTTTGAATCAGGAGGTCACTGCCCTCATGAATAGACTAATGAGAGTGAGTTCATTCTCACCCTCTTGGGAATGGACCAGTGGATTGCGGTAAATGAGCCCACCCTCTCCTGCCTGTGCTCACTTTCCCTTCTGCTTCCTTGCCATGTTCTGATGCAGCTTCAGGCCCTCACCAGAAGCCAAACAGAGGCCAGCACTATGTTTCTTGGAATTCCAAACCTCCAGAATTGTGAGCCAAATAAACCTCATTTCTTTATAATTACCCAGGCTTGAGGATCACAGGATCACAAATTCCTTGAGCCCAGGAATTTGAGACTGCAATAAGCTGTGATTTCAGCACTGTGCTCCAGCCTGGGCAGCAGAGTGAGACCCTCCCTGCCTTAATACATACACACATACATACCCCAGCCTCAGGTGTTTGGTTATAGCAACATAAAATGGGCCAAGACAATGGCTTACACTAATTAGATCCCTATTCTACTAGTTTTTGACACTTTAATATAAACTTAAGTCCCTCTTTAATCTTATGTATCCCTTCCCCAGTATTCCCTAGTATCCAATTCAGAAAACTAAATATAGCTGGACTGATTAATATCTAGCAGATGTTTGGGGATGCAGCACGTGAGATGCCCTAAAATGGTGTTGAGAATTCATAAGTCTTGGTCACCAAAGAGTAGACCAATGCCCATCACCAGTGGGGACCACACATGGGTCTGACAGTTTTCTATTAACACTGGGTATTATTGAGGATGCCATCTCACATCCAAATATTCATGTGATTCACAGTAGGCATCCTTCTGAAGATTGATGGTCACATATGAAGTGATGAGTTTGGGATGGACTTCACTTATCATCATTTCTTAATTATTTTGCTTAACATTCTTCTCCAGCTAGACACTCACCTTTAAAGCTATTAAACTTGATGAATGTAACATTTTAAATTTGTATACATTTATTAGCTGTGCCTTTTCAAAATTTTCTTTTCCCTGAAAGTGGGAACAAAATAAATTACTGTTTTCTTTTCTATCCAATGCCAATTGTTCGTTTCTAGGTATAAATCATGGTGCGGAGTATTCAGGTTTAGATTCATTATGGAGGATGCTTTATAACTTAAAAACCTCATATAACACACTAGTGCCAGGGAAGTCGTACATTTTAAATTGTTAAAAAAAAAAGGAATAATTGGGAAAAGATACACATTTTTGAAATTGTGATTCAAGTAAAGTGTTCAATAAAAATGAAAACAGACATTTAAATTCAGACCAAATAGTTTAGTAAAACTTGAGGATTTTAGCTTCCGGCTTATCTTCTGCAGTGCAGTTTCTATCATGATTCTTGTTGGTTGATTGCATATGTGTGTGATGTTCTGGCATTCCATTTCCCTGACTTCCTCTCCACTGATAATTCAACCTCAGACACTTCCCCTCCTACTTACACTTGGATATTGAGCTTGCTTTCTCTCTCTCTTCCTTGATCTCTATCTTACTCTTGCCCTCTGTCTACTAGAGCGTTGACTACTTCTTACCTTTGTCTACTTATTCACATGGCCAATCCTGCCTCCACCATCATTTTCCTTACTCTTCAATGAAAATATCTCTTCTTACTTCATGAGTTGACAGGACCATAAAGAAGACACTGTCCAAAACTACATCACCTACTCTACTCACCTAGAGCCTCACAGCTTGTACCCTTGCTCTTTTCTTCATTGCTATGGATTCATTGTCCATTTACCCACCCAGTATTCCCTAGTATCCAATTCAGAAAACTGATCAGCTATTTCTGTCATGCTCTTCTGTCACCTACTCAAGTGCTTTGGCTGCCATTTTCTCTCCTATCATTTTCTCTCTCTGCTATATTATTATCATCCATATGGAACTGCTGTTGTCTCTCCTTGTTAAAATAAAAATGCCCTTCTCTTGACCCCTCTTCCTTTTTAACTACTGCTTCTTTAAAGTGAAACATTGTAAATGTGTTGTCTTTAACCTAAGTGCAATCCTTTCCTCCTTATCTTGCTTAAACCCACTGTAAAAGGCATTTCTCTTTGCCTGTCACTAAAAGTCTTGTTAAGGACACCAATGATCTCCTCATCTACTCAATTAGCAAAACTTGTTGACTCTATCTTTACATTATGTCTAAAATCTCATCACTTTATGTCACTTATTGCTATCACCCTGGTCAAAGGCACCTGTGTTCTAACCCACCTGGATCATTGCACTAACCCTTATTATTCATCCCCACTCTGACTGTATTCAGCATAACAATGTGATTTGTTAAAAATGAGTAGATAATGCTAGTCATTGTTTAAAATGTTCAGTGTTTCACATCTGTCAAAGTATACGTTAGTGTCACATAATGGTCTGTGGCATTGGTTCCCTTTTCTTAGTCCTTTCTCATTATCTTTTTGATCCATCTCTCCATCTAATCTCCCTTTTACTCACTTTATACCAGTCACCTGGGCTTTCTTGGTGTTCCTTTAACATACCAGGACACTTGGATCTCAGGAGTTTTTCCCTTGCTGTCTTCCTCTCTCTGCCTAGAATATTGTTTCCCCAGGTGGTTCAATAAGCCCATAAGCTCATTTTCTTAGTCTTGGTTCAAATATGTCTTTCTTTTTTGAGAATTTCCCTATCTGTTTAAATTTGTACCCATGTTTCCCTCACTTTTCTCTCCTGCTTAATTTTCTCACCAGCATTGATGATCATCTAGAATACTCTATATTTTACTTTATTCATTTCTTTCCACCACTGCAGTGTGAGCCCAGCAAGGCAGTAATTTTTACAAGGCTGATCTCAGTCTCTTAACTTACCCCTATGATGTTTCTGGTTTCTTGAGGGATGATATGGTAGGTTTTATTTCTATATTTGTATCACCTGGAAAAAGGGTACAAGTAATGTGTGTTGAATGAGTACATATGTGAAAGAATGAAGGACATCTTGATGAACTTTAAAGACATAGCCATTCCCTTGTTCTGTAAGCTAGACACTCTGCTAGACACTGAGGCTCTAATGCACCCTTCAATAGTGTCATGGGCTTATGATACTCTAAATTATTCTCTGACTTAGAACATTCTATGTTTCTCAGAAGCTAGTTCAAAATGAACATTGTGTTTAAGCTTGGTTGGCAAGGATATATGTCAAATCTATCAAGAGTGGTAAGTAAGGTAAAGGCTATGTTAAGCAGTTTGATGTAAGCGTTCCAAATTATATATAAAATCAGCACATTGTACCCCATAAATGCATTAATGTACACAGTTATGACTTAACAACAAAATTTAGAGGAAAAAAAAACACCCCCCCCAAAAAAAAAAAGAAATAAAGAAAAGAGTTGGAGGAGCCCATATCAACTTAACTTTAAATCCTGTTTTAACCTATTTTCCAGGTTCATCTCTGTGGTACCAAGTATCAGTACTTCATGCCTTTTTATTGCTGAATAATACTCTGTGTGGATAAACCACATTTTGTTTATCCATTCCTAAGTCAATGAACATTTGTATTCTTATCACTTTTGGGCTATCACGAATAGTGCTGTCATAAACATTCGTGTGCAAGTTCTTAGGTGCCAATATGTTTTAACTGGAATTGTGTATATACCTAAAGTAGAATTGCTGGGGCCCATGGCAACTCTATTTTTAACATTTTGAAAAGCTGGCAAATTGATTTCCAAATTAGCTGCACAATTTTGTAATCTCACCAGCAACATATATATCAATATCTTCACAGCCTTGCTAACAGTCGTTATTGCCTATCTTTTTCTTGTTTCACTTTTTCTTATTTTAACCTTCTAGTGGATATGTGATGGTGTTTTATTGTTGTTTGGTTAGCATTTCCCTGATGACTCATTATACTAAAGATCATTTCACGTGCTTATTGGCTGTTATGAATAGGAATTTTAAGAATTTTCAGGGAAGGCCTTTTTGAAGACAAACCACTTTCATAAATATGAAATGTAGGTAGGGTCTAGCTGGGATAAACATGAAAGTGAGAACATTCCAGGCTGAAAGAACAGGTGTTACAAAGATCCTGAGGTTCAAAGGCACTTGATTTCTGGGGGAACTGAAAGAGGCTAGCATGGTTGGGCCGTGATGAATGAGGGGAGGGCAGCAGCAGAATGTGTAGAGAGTTCATTGGGAGTCAAAGCACACCCAATCTTATAGGACGTAATTCAGAAAATAATTTAATTTATAGGGCAAAGGGAAAACAGAAGATTTTTAAGCTGAGAAGTGAAATAATCTGATTTATGTCAATAATAGCTGATAGCTACATAGCACAAAGTGTTAGACATCATTTAAAGTGCTTTACAAAGTTTACTATACCTCTCATCTCACGAGGTAGTATATATTTTTCTATTGCTGCTGTAACACTTTACTATAAACTAAGTGGCTTAAAACAACAGAGTTTATTATCTTCCAGTTCTGGAGATCAGAAATCAGTTTTGCTGGGCTAAAATCAAGATGTCAATAGGACTGAATTTTGCCAAAGAAATCCCTATCTTTGCCTTTTCTCAGTGTCTGAAAGCTGCCCACAGTCCCGGGCTTATGGTCCAGCAGCACTCTGACCACTGCATATGTTCTCAGGTCTCCTTCTCTGACCCCAACATCCCCGCCTCCCTCTGATAAGGGCCCTCGTCAATACACTGGGGCCATGAGATAATCCAAACTAATCTTCCAATCTCAAGATCTTTGACTTAATCTTATCTGTAAAGTCACTTTTGTTGTGTACGGTAATGTATTCACAGACACCAAGGATTGGAATGTGGACCTTTTTTGTGGGAGGGGGTATTATTCTGCCTACTATAGGTATTCATTATTATTTTCTGCATAGCAACTTGTTCAAGGTCAGATAGTGACAGCTCTGAAATTTAAACCCAAAGGTCTGATTCCAGAGAGATTTTCTTCAACCTCTAGGCCTCCTGTTCCTTTAGGTGTTAGAGTTTTACAGACATGTAATTATTCCTTTTCCATTAGCACTGCCCTTATTGAACCCTGCCTCAGAACATGCTCGACATACTTCATGAATGATTCTCCTGCATTGCTTGTGGGTGAAGCTCAGTACTTTTGGTTCCTTCTAAACTTGTGCTTTATTATTAACAGCTTGATTGATGTATAATTGATAGACAAAGAACTGCACAATCTAATGTATACAATAATGGTTCTGGACACATACCAACACCTATGCTATCATCATCACAGTCAAGGTGATGGACGTGTACATCACCTCCCAAAGTTTCCTTGTGTTCTTATTTGTTGGTTCTTTTGCTGTTAAGAGTACTTAAAATAAGATTAACTCCTTAACATATTTTGAAGTACATGATACCATATTGTTAATCTATAGGCACTGTGCTGTGTAGGAAATCTCTAGAATTTGATTCACCTAGCATAAGTGAAACTTTGTACACACTGAACAACAGCTTCTCATTTGCCCCACACCCCACCCCAACTCCTAGAAACCACTGTAATGTCTTCTTCTATGAGTTTGACTGTTATATACACCTCATATGAGTTTTTGTTTGTTTTTTGAGATGGAATCTCACTCTGTCACCCTGGGTAGAGTCCCATGGCATCGTACCTCATAGCAACTTCAAATTCTTGGTCTTAAGCAATCCTCCTGCCTCAGTCTCTTGAGTAGCTGGGACTATAGGCAACCACCACAACATCCACTAGTTTTTCTATTTTTGGTAGAGATCGGGGCCTCACTGTTGCTCAGGCTGGTCTGGAGCTCCTGAGATCAGGAGATCCACCTGCCTTAGGCTCCCAGAGTGTTAGGATTATAGGCATGAGCCAACGCACCTGGCCCTCATATGAGTTTAATCATGCTGTATTTGTCCTTCTGCACCTAGCTTATTTCATTTAGCATAATGTCTTTCTAGTTTATCCATGTTGTTGTAAATGGCAGTACTTCCTTTTTGTAAGGCTCAATATTCGTCTATATTTCTGCACACAGATTTTCTTTGTTCATCTGTGGATGGGCACTGATTGTTTCCACATGTTGGCTGTTTGGATAATGCTCTGCTATAAACATCTGGGAGTGGCTGCTATCTTCTTGAGATCTGGATTTCAATTCTTTTAAATATGTACGCAAAAATGGGATTGCTGAACAATATGGTGTTTCCCTCTTTAACTTTTGGAGGAACCTCCACATCATTTTCCATAGCTGCTCCATTAGTTTGCATTTCTACCTATAGTGTAGAAGGGTTCCAATTTTTCCACATCCTCTCCAACACTGATCTTTTGTTTTGTTCTGGTTTTTAATAGTTGCTGTCCTAATGTGCATGGTTTCTCTTATTCTTTTCTGTGTTTTTACAAATAGTCTTCTAGCTGTTGACATTAGTTTTTTTCTTCTGTCCTTCCAAAGATGTGGCTATTTCTTGGAAAAATCTAAGTGGTAAATTCCTACCTATTGTTACAGGAAAGAAATTTTGCTATTTATGTCAATTGTTTTTGCTCTGCAAACTGAATGTCAGAGTAATCAGTGTTCACAAGTGAACATAATGAAGAAAGACCCCTGATCCTTCTTTGATCTTACGCCACTTTAACTATCTGAAGGCTAAATGTTGATTGATAATTTCTGTCTTAGAAGGTTTTACTCTTTAGAGGATCAAGTGGGGAAAAATATATGACATCATGCAAACTAAGAGGTACATATACTTAGCATGTTTATGAAGAGCTACCCTAACTGCAATTTGATTTAACCCTAAATATGTTAAAGAATAGCAGTTCTCATGTGTGTAGTTTCCTTAAGCCTTGTCAGTTATTGGATCAGTTGGCTAGAAAATGCAGCCTATGGTGTAAAGTTTAGTAACTGAATTTGTATGCCTTTAATTAATCACTGTTGGTGAAACACTTTTGTCTATTGAAAATAATTGCCATTTTTCTTGTTTGTAATTTAGCCTTTGTATTACAATTATGCTTAAAATAAATATCACTTTTTATTGTTTTAGGGAAGCAAATATTAGAACCCAAAACTATGCCTCCCCTCATTAATACACAATTGCTTATAGCATATCTGAGCAAGCCTTTGTATTTTAAAGTGTTGATTAGCGCTTTCACAATTTGCATGTATAAAAATGTATTCTGAAAATAAGGATGTTCGATGAAATGAAACACATTATCTTCACTATGGAAAATGTTGATGCTACCTTTAAAGAAGTCTTTTTCTTGCATCTACGTAAAATGATTTAAAACCTGTCCTGCATCTTGGTAGAAGAGAATGATAGAAGATGATAGAAGCTTATTTCTTTAATTACATATTTCATTATAAGTGCTGCATGTCACACTAAAATGATACACTAGGTAAGGGCAATTGTCTAGTTCAATTCTAAGACACAGGAGGCTGCTGCGGGATTTCCTGGCGAAAGTGGTTTTTCAGTTCTTGCTCCTTCCTCTCCCTTCATCTCATGACTCAGGGATTTCTGCTGTTGTGACTTAGCAGGGACTAAGAGTCTAGAGAATTACATTTTGGAATCAGCTCTGCCTTAAATACAACCTTGGGCCAGCCACTTAGCTTTGGGGGGAATTAATTTACTAAATTACACACTGCAAGAACTGGACTGGGTTATATGGAAGGTCCCTTCCTGCACAAAGGGTCTGCTCTTTATCAGCAATTTCGTTAATTATGTCATGACACACTGATGCTGGGGCCGCATTGTCCAAGGGGGGGCCGGCACAGAGCCACTCCTACTTAGATTCCCGGGGTTTGGTTATCTTCTGCCCAGTGCCTGAAGTCCTGAGTCTTCTTGGTTTCTGTGAAACGTGTATTCTCAGATCCTCTGTTTCACTTCGGACCAAATTCAAGCTCCTGGATCCTAAACTCTCCGGTCATTGAAGAAGCTGGTTATGTCCTGTTGGTTCTTCATTTCTCCAGAGTGGATAAAATAGAATAAATTCTTAAATCTCCACAGCTCCCTGTGCACCTTTATCCGTGGCCTTGGGGTTTTCCATTTCACTGATTCTCACTTTTGACTTCTCTTGCTCACCCCATTCTTTTTCTTTCTGCTTTTTAATGACTGTATGTTGGTCATTTTTCTCTTCTTCCTCTCATTATTTATTTTCTATTCATCTGTATCAAAGCCGAAGTCAAGTATCTTACCCATTACACATTAGCACATTTGAGTTGCTGTTTCTCTGAAGATATGATTGTGCACCAAGCAGCAAATTTAAGGTTAGAAAAAGTGCCTATCCTCGCTCATTGCTACACCTCCCTCCGTGATGACTGTGGGCTCTGCTGTGGACTCCACTCTGGGAATAAGAGAATAAGTGGTCAAATATTCCTTAATAAATACTAATTAAACACCTCATCTGAAAGAGCAGAAGTAATTAGCTTTTTCATAAGTGAAAAAAAAATCAAATTTATTTTAAGGTAACTATGTTTTGTAAAGTTTAGGAGCTTTCATAGGACTAGAATTTGTTTGTTTCTATGTTAGCCTAGTCTCAGCTCAGTTCTAATAACAATTCCTAAATATAAAACTTCAACCAGAACAGAATATTCCTTTTCATTGAATCAATCCTTCAATCTTGGTCACATAAGAGAGAATGTTCTAAACAGAGCCTTAATGCCAGAGTGTGGTTCTCCAACCAGCTCACATGGGTGCCTTGAGGAACTTGTCAGAAATGTGGCTTCAGGCTTTACTCCAGGCCTACTAAGTCACATTGTGCATCTTTAAAAACATCCTCTGTCAATTTTAATGCACGTTAAAGTTTGAAGAGCTCTGGTCTAGAGGGGATTAACATGAAAAAGACTAGAAATTTAAAAAAAAACTGAATGGGTGTGACAGTATGAATGTAGGTAAGTGGTTTTTAGTGGTAGAGTTTTAAAACAGGGAAAATTTAGATTCATATTTATATGTAAAATTCCTTCAAACTTATGAAAGTCATAGTGATGTCATCACCAATTATTCCAGTCGTCTCTGGGTACAACTGATATTCGGAGGCAGAGCAGTTTATAGGCTTTCATTTGACCACAACATGTGATAATAATATCAAACAAGACATGGTGTGACCTCATGCTGGAGAAGAGTGAGTATTCTGCTGTGCATTGGTAAAGGTAATATAGGTAAAGTCAGTATTGCTCTGAATTCTATTACAGAAACATCCTGCAGCCTAAGAGAAAGTTGCCTTTGTCCTAACTTCCTTGTGACCCTCCCTTCCCCTAAGGAAGTTTTTACAAAGGCTTAATCACACTGTTCCTCGTGTCTGCCTCCTAATTATAATCACACTACCCTATTCAGTAGAGGGCTAATTGTTTCAAAATAGAGTCCTGAAGCAAAAGCCTCAGGTGTATAGTTAAATGAGGTGTTAATTGGATGGCAGATGCATTAACTTGGGCTTAAGAAAACCAAGGGGGTGGTGGTTATAGACTCAGGGAGAGGTCCCGAGTCATTTTAAAGGTTTGCCATCCCATTTTGAAAGAAAAAGCTTTCATATTTATATGGTTTTGCCATTTTGGGACCTAAAATTTAAGTGGGGTCTGGGAGAAATAAAACTGTGGTCCTATGTTCACTGCAGTAAGTAGAAAGATAACTCATTCCTTTTGTGTGATATTTTGTGCTACTGGTGCAGAGTAGCAGCCCAATTTGAGGAGTCACGATGACTGTTGACCCTTGAACAATGCAGTGATTAGGAGCACTGACCTTTGCATAGTCGAAAATTTGAGTATTGCTTTTAACGCTCCAAAACTTAACTACCAACAACCCACTATTGACCAGAAGCCTCACTGATGACATAAACAGTTGAATAACACATTTTGTACGATATATTTATTATGTACTTATATAAACTAAAAGAAAATGTTATTAAGAAAATCATAAGAGAAAGTACACTCACTTTCATTCAGTAGAAGTGGATTATTACAAAGATCTTCATTGCCCACCTGCAGGCTGAGGAGGATTTGATTTTGCTGTCTCAGGAGTAGCAGAGACAGAAGAGGTGGAGGGGGTGCAGGGGAGGCCAGACAGGTAGGCGCACTGGCGGTAACTTGTACTGAAAAAAAGTCTGTGTGTAAGTGGGTCCACACAGTTAGTTCAGACCTGTTAGTTCAAAAGTCAGCTGCTCTGCTCTAGTTGCATCCTCCTTAGTCCAGTCAAACCTGCCCAGCTGCGGGTATTTGCTTCCTTCTTTCCACTTTTCAGCGCCTCTCCCTAAAACTCACTTCCATATCTGACTGTTCACTAATAGTCATAACTCCTCACTTAGCACCTCTCCTGCAACACCTGATACTTACCCTCCCCTTTTCAGGATTCAGAAAAGGGTGGACTTTAGGTGTGTCATGGGGAAAGTGGATCAAATACTATGAGGACAGGAAGAATACAGAATTATGCTTTGGGCACAATAGCACCCTCTCCATGCTGGCCCTTTATATCAACCTCTGGCCAGTTAGCTCACATGTTTACCTTGTTAAAGATACCAATACTATGCATAAAATCAGAGCTTTCAAATATGCTTTCTGACTGCTCTGAAGACAATCAGCTGGGTGCTGTTAAAGATGCAAATTTCTGGGTCTCATTTTTCCTTGTTCAGAATCAGAATCACTGGAGATGGCCTTCATGAGCTCACCTTTACATAAGACCTCCATGCAGTTAATTTGAACAAAGAACCACTTGTTCTACCCTGGTATAGAAAAAAAAAACCTCACTCAATGCGCTGTCCAAGGCTGCTAAAGCAGTTCCCTGTCAGTTATTCTTCCTTCTAGGAAAACAAGCAAGCAAACCAACAAAATCCCCATCTGGTTCAGTTGGTTAAAAAAAAGAAGAGTTTTTAGCATGAGAAAGAGAAGTGAAAATTGTGTAGGTCTTATTTTTTGAATATCTCCATAAATACTCAAAGTGGGGTATCCTTAGGGGTTGTACAACAACTAAATAAAAGTACACATACTGTTTGATGGCTATGCTCTATAAGAATGGCCATCGAACTGAACCACAGGGCAAAGTTAGGTTAATGTCTGTGCTGTCTTTTTATGATAGCTCTTTCACATAAATAAACCCTGTAGGATAGAGATGGTAATCATTCTAAAAAAAGGACTTTTTGTATTTGCATGCCATGATATATGCTAAACATGGGCTGCAGGAGAAACCACAAATGTCAGTAAATTCACAGTAGAATATGGATAGTCGAAAGAAAATGAGAAAGATGATGAATGGGCGTTCCAGCTGAGGAAGCAGTTGTAGATTCAATCACTGTAACCTTTCGGGGCTAATTAGCAAGGCCCATAGGGTCAGGCTGATAGCAGAGGATGCCCCAGGATACTGAAAATGTAATAAGTTTTTCTAATTTAAAAGGCAAGATAGATATTTAAAATAGGCTTATTTCACTGATTGGTCAGAAACACTATTTTGCTAATTAAACTCTGTTGATTTTAAAAATGCCATTAATAAATACTAAAACATTTGCATGACTATGTAGACCAACATATTATAGAAAATCGGTTATAGGAAACTCTCTTTTATTTTTATTTCTTTGAGTATCAGAAAAATTGCATCAAACCACTGGAAGTGTATATAAAACGTATTAAAACCTGTTAAGTTTCTTAGGAAAGTTTCTAAGAGTGTGTTAACATAAAAATACTCTTTTAAATGTGATCAGTAAAATGTTATTATTTTCTATAGAAGAAACATTATAATGTGGTCAATTAAGAGAAAAAAGATTTTGGGGGTGGCGCCTGTGGCTCAGTGGGTAGGGCGCTGGGACCATATACCGAAAGGGTGGGTTCAAACCCGGCCCTGTCCAAACTGCAACAAAAAATAGCCAGATGTTGTGGCGGGTGCCTATAGTCCCAGCTATTCAGGAGGCTGAGGCAAGAGAATCACCTAAGCCTGAGAGCTGGAGGTTGCTGTGATCTGTGATGCCATTGCACTCTACTGAGGGTGACAAAGTGAGACTCTGTCTCTAATAAATAAATAAATAAATAAATAAATAAATAAATAAATAGAAAAAGATTTTATTACTGATATTATGAAGATTAAAAGAAGCTGTCACTGATTATTAACTGATAGTTAAATGCCTTCTGCAAATTGACTTCAAAATTTTAGCTGCCAGATTGAATAGTGTTCCTTTGAACCTTGGGGGAAAAAATCCTAATAGTTTCCTAAAGGTTTTCTGATGTTATCAGAATAAGGTGAAATTGGCTGATTTTAAGGAAAAACTTTATTTAGTAATTATTTCCATTATGGAATAATTCAATAAGTGTATATTTTAGCCCGATTTATTTAGGCTTATTCAAAGAAACATTAATTTAAGACAATTATATTTATTACCAAGCCTCAAGGAAATTTGAAAAAGCATGTAGTTTTGTTCTTAAGTCAAATGAATTATTAGCCAAAATGCAAATGTAGACTAATCAGTATGGTTTCTTCTGAGACTAGAGTTTTCAAATGTATATTTTCATATTCTATGTCTGTGCTCTCTTGGTTGATTACCTAGTCTGGAGCTCATTAGAATGAGTTCTCTAATTCCTGGTGATGTGAGCTTTATTTTGTCATTAGGTAAAAAGTATTGAGGAAGAAATGCCTCCTTTGTGCAGCTTCACGTAAGTAGCCTTGAAATAACTCCTGAATTGCTCTCCATAACTTCGTTTCTAATTTCCTTCTTTTTCTGTTTTTGTTTGTTTGTCTCAAGTTTTTCAAGACAGATGGGGATAATTAATTTGTGGAGACTAAACAATAGATGTAAAACAAAAGTTTGGAATTGTGATATTTAGTAAAGCTTTAGAATGGACACAGCTATTTTCACCACTTAATTATTCCACAGCACAATTTTATACACTCATGTATAATCTGACCTCCTGTGTTCAGCAGAATCAATTTAGGAGTGCAGCATGTGCCATAGCAAACATTTGTGAGGATAGGAAGCTACTAGAACTCACATGTGCTATAAAATGGCGCTACCACTTTGGAAAACAGCTTGACTGTTTCTTAGAAAGCTAAACATATACTACCTAGCAATTTTCCTCCAGGGAATTTACTCAACATGCAGAAAAATATGTCCACCAAAAGAATTGTGCAAGAATGTTTATAGCAGCAATATTTGTAATAATCAAAAACTAAGAACAACCCAAATGCCCACGGATCAGAGAATGACGAGTAAATTGAGGTATAGCCACACAATGGAATAATACTCAGCATAAAAAGTAAGAGGAACTACAGTAGGGACGGGGCCTCACAGA
Source organism: Galagoides demidoff (assembly GCA_963574575.1). Lineage (NCBI taxonomy): Eukaryota > Metazoa > Chordata > Mammalia > Primates > Galagidae > Galagoides > Galagoides demidoff. The sequence continues at coordinate 24,563 of CAUYQV010121354.1, forward strand.
TACTATGTTGAGTAGCAGAAGCCAGAAACAAAATAGCATATGTGATAATATTCCATTTATATGAAGATTACAACCATGGAAGACTATTCTGTGGTGTTAAGTAATCAGAGCAGTACTTACCTCTACTGGTTGGATCATAGGGAAGAATTGATTAAATAGGGACACGAAGGAACTCTCTGGAGTGATGAAAATAGTCCTTACCTAATTTAGGGAGGTGGATGCCCATGTGTACACAGTTTTTAATACTCATTGAATTGTACACTTAATATCTGTGCATTTAACTATAATGCAATATGAGGATCTATATATGGGCATAGATACATAAAAGAAAATTATAGTCTCTGGATTCAGAAAACCTAGATTTAAGTCTTGGCTCTAAAACTTCCTTGGCTATGTAAACTTGAACAAGTTACTTTATTATTTTGTATCTTATTTTCCTTAAATTCTAACATTTGATCATAATAAATTGTTGTGAGGATGAAGTACATTTATACATCTAAAGAGCACAGAACAGTGTCAGGGACATGATAATGTTTTAATAATTCTTAGAGATTGTAACATTATTTCCCTTGAGGGATAAAGATATCAGTTAGCTTGTGACTGGACTGTTTGGTTTCATTCAAATTGTTTCTTTCTGGGTAGAAAGAGAGCTTCAATTCAGCTACTGTGGTGTCTTCCTGTACAGGTAGACTTTTTATTATACAAGTGAAGGCACCAAATCATTACTTGTCATTTTGTTATGTTGAGCAATGAGCTAGATTTGTTCACAACTAACTTTTGTAATTTCAGATGTTAAGGTGGCAGGTGCAAAATCAAACACACAGAGCTCAGCTGAGACCACTGAAAATCTTGGTCATACATGTTTACATATTTTTTACCTTGAAATTCAAAATTCTTAGTTTTAATAAAGAGCCTTTCATAATTGGAAGAATAGAATTAGTTGGAGTGAATATGACTCTAAGTTCATTCAATTCACTGACTAAAGTTTCCTTTAAAAACACTAGTGAAAAAACTTTAATAATTTAAATAATCCTTCCCCAGAACTCTGTTAACTGTAAAGGTCTTGAATTTCCTATTAGGGGATAAAGCACCAAAGCATTATGAACACTTCTGCCTGTGACCTTAATATCTTCTATTTAGCATTGCATTTGTGAGCAATAAGGAAGTCATTCTGTCATCTGCCGAGACAGCCGTACCCACAATGAATGATGGAGTAAAAAGTTGGTTTCTCCCACCAAGGTCATTCATTACTGCCCAGGATTACTTACTTCTAGAGTTATACCTTACAGTGTTACCCTCCCTAGAGAACAGTCAAAACAACGATAGACTTATGTGGTATCAATTCATATTTATTGAATCATGGGAAAATGTTTCTTTTCCTTTGATAAAAGTAAAGTTGTCAGACTCCTTGTTTAAGAACTTGTTTATTTATGTAAGGATATCTAGTCTTTTCCTATTCTGTTCAAAGAGGATGGTTATCCATCTTCCCTTTGTAAAAAAGAATATTGGGGGTTGGTGCCTGTGGCTCAAAGGAGTTGAGTGCCGGCCCCATATGCTGGATGTGGTGGGTTCAAACCCAGTCCCAGCCAAAAACTGCAAAAAAAAAAAAAAAAAAAAGAATATTGGTAGACCTTGATGTTTGAAATTCCTGTGTCCATTTATTGGATCTGTTAATGATATAACACTCTTAGTCACTGTTTGGGATAACATCATTCTATTAGCCAATCACAGACTGGAGTCTGTAAAAAGGGAATGGTATGGAGGTGAAGTGACCATTTAAGTGACCTTAAAATAATTTAAGGTGAAGGTGGTGGAAGATAGTTAGCATTTGTGTAGTGTCTATTTGTAGTAGATACTGTTCTAAGTACTAGATAGGTTATCTCCAGCCTTAGTCTGTTTGAGCTGCTATGACAAAATACCATCGACTGGGCAGCTGCTTATAAACAACAGAAATTCACTTCTCACAGCTCTGGAGGCTGTGACGTCTGAACAAAGGAGTTCGCAGGTTTGGCGTCTGGCAAGGGCCTGCCTGTTTTCTGCATCATAGAAATGGCACCTTCTCGCTGTGTCCTCACATGGAGGGAGAGGGCAGGCGCTCTCGAGTCTCTTTGATGGGGCACTAATCCCATTCATAGGGGCTTTACTTCCATGATTGAATTCCTTCCCAAAGGCCCAAACTTCCAATACTATCGCCTTGGGGGTTAGGATTTCAACATATGAATTTTAAGGAGTATACAAACCTTCAGACCATAATAGTATTTCAATAGTATTTTTCTGTGCACTGATTACTCTAAATAATAACAGTACAGTCATTTTTCTTCAGTAGGACTAGTTGGACTTTCATATCTCCTACTTTAAGAAAACCTTTCCCTGGGCTCATGAAGGAGGTCAGACACTGTAGACCTGTTTTCTGTTTAGCCCACACAGGCTATGACTTAACTGCAAGTGAAACGATGGTTCTTGAAGTCTTGGTGTCTGTCCACTAAGTCTGGAACTGAGGGGAACAACTCATTTTGCACCTACAGAAAATGTCTTCTGTCAAAGGTCATGGCTATCCCTGGCTGCAGGAAAACAATATCAGCCCTCACAACACTTCATCAAATGTATGTATCCAAATAATACCAGACTCCAACAAGATTCTATGAGCCCAAGTTATCTTCCTTCACCAGCTGTCAGAAATGCCAGGATTTTCCTGTAAATATTTCTGACATCCCGTTGACAGATTCCTTATTGGATGTAAATTAATCTAGTAAGGTGTTGGGGTGGATAATTAATCCTTCTTGCCTTTTAACTGTTACAAAGATGTTCAAAAGGCCTTTACTCGGGCAAACATAATAAAGGGGCATTGAGGAAGACATCACTAAGAACTGGGAAAATGGGGGGAAACACTGTATTTTAAGTTGGCTTTAAAAACATCAATTTTTAAAACTTCAGGGACATATATTACAACATCTCTATGTAGTTATTCAAAATCAGAGTCATAGTTTTACACCTCTGAAGAGAGCGTTTTGTAATGATGAACTTCTTGTTTAAAAAGGTAGGAAAGCAAAATTTCCCTCAGTTGTCATCCAGACTGCCCATCAGAATATGGGAAGGAAAATGGGGCCATTATTGATGCTTCCTAGAAATTGAGGCTTAACATTTCCAATTTGGGTAATTGAGTGAACCCTCTCATTTTCCTGTGTTCCCCATTTTGAGAAGCATGAGAAAAAAAGTCCCTTATAATTCAATTTCAGGCTGCCTATATAATGTTGGTGCTTACGATAATCACAGCAACAAAAACTAATCCCAAACATTTGAATCATAGCAGCTGGTTATAAATTTTGATTAGAAAGCTTTATACTTGTTCTCATAACAACCACCATGGGTTAAAAATCTCTATTCAGACTAATAAAATGTTTTCTAATCCTTGAATTTATATGATTTATATAGGTATGTAATTATCTGACTGTTTGGTCCATTTGAAGGAAATCCTTTGATAATTTATAGCGGAGCAGGAATGAAGGTCTTCTTCTAGGTCACAGAACACCTTTGCACAGCTGCTTCACTTGTGCTGCAGCTAGATCAGGGCTTAGGAAGCAGGAAGACAAGGGGGAGCACATGAGCTGCCTGGAGAAAAGCATGAGGACCAGGGCTGGTAGGACGGACCTGGCAGTAGGGGCCAGCTGAAGAAGTACAGTGCCGGGACATCAAGCCTCCATCTCTGTTAAGACACTGCTTCCATTCAGAAGGAGCAAAATAATGGCTGATGCATAAGAATCAGCATGCATACTACCATTCATGAGATCTGTCCATAGGGTATCAATGCCTAAGTATCAGCATGCATACCTCCATTCATGAGATCTATCTATAGGGTGTCAACGCCTAAGAATCAGCATGCATACCGCCATTCATGAGATCTGTCTATAGGGTGTCAATGCCTATTCCAGATCTCTAAAAAGAAAGCAGGTCACCAAAGCCTGTAAACCCCAGGCCGGAGTTGGGGCAGGTCTTTAGGGAAGGGAATTGGGATTCAACATAGGAATGATAGCCGGATATAAAGCCTCCAAGCTGACAACAGGTAAAATTGGTCTGAGGAATTATGACCCTATTGTAGTCATGGTTGCACCTGATAAAGTGACAAACACTATGTTGTTTGAGGTACTTATAGTCTGGGATGCCTATGTTTTTAGAAAAAGGGTAGAAAGGTTAATGGCTGTCTCTTGCTTCAGACGGGGTTACCCAGGTCATGGGATGAGTCTGAGGGTTCCAGTGAGAGATGTGGCTAGTTCTCCGGGAGATGCTGGAGAAGGGAAGGGTGATAGGAAGGAGGCAGGAGAGACAATACGTTGTTCAGTCAGGGCTGGGAAACCTGCGGCTTTGGTACCGCCTGTGGCCTTCCAGAACCTGGATTGTAACCGTTTGACTGAATCCAAATTCTACGGAACAAATCCTTTCATTAAATGGTGTACAGCAGAGAAAGGTGAAGACTTACTTGCCTCTTTTGGTGCTTAAAAAGGAACCATCTTGAAATCAGAAGGCCTCAGGTTCCCTACCCCTCAGCAGTGCGGTGCAGAGAAGTATCTGAATATAGATATAGTTCAATTCCAGTGATTGAACACTAATATTTAAAAACCATATTTCATAAAATTATGTATTCAGCTATTTTCAAGTTGGCTAGGTCTGTCTCTGAGGGAATGAAGGGCAAGACCACAAAATGCAAATAGGCTTGTGAGATTAAAACACAGTTTTATGTTTTTATTTGTCTTTGAGGCATAATTTGCTACCTAAGTAAACACTTAATGTATTCATGTGGCATTTAACTGTGGATAATCTAAGAATTTACTAGTTGTTCTTTTCCTTTCCAGATAGCTATTAACTGTGTAACTCTGAAATATTTTATGTAGCAATAGCTGGGGCAATGGAAGAATTAATTGAATGATAAAGGTTATTTCTTTCGAATTCAGTATTCTGCCTCGTAGAGAAAAAAGGAGCCATATTTGGCTTGGTGGAAAGCCCTCCACTATCTGGAGATAGAAACAAAGACAAATATGGGAAGGCGGTCTGTGTGGTGTGTGGTATGCAGGAGCATCTGGGTCAGCTGCCACTGAATGTCCCTGGGGCAAAGAATTTCATGTTTGTACGTGACTAACTCAACTTCAGTGTTCAACAACAAAAAGGAAACGATAAGAACGTGAATTAATTATAAATAGATGAAATCAGATCCACCAACATGAAATGCTGTCAGATATTTTTTCTTTGAAGCTACCTCTTTGAAGAGATGTATGTTCAAATATTCAACAAATCCATCTCAATAGCTATTTTGGAAGTCAAAGAGAAAAAATATAATGCAGATCTATTTTCATTAGGGCTTTAGTGAATGTGCTTTTTCTGGTTTCTTTTAGATTGACACTGATAAAAACGGGCTTCCTTTTTAAAACTTCATCTTCAGGATTCACAGCTATGATTTCTCTGATCATCCTCCAGAGATATTTCTGTAATAATAACTTGTGACTCATTTCAAGTGACTTTCAATAAAAATAATATTTTCAGATGCCTATTAGCCTTAAGCCTTGACATCACAGTAATAATATCAATAATAATAATTATTATTGAGCATTAGTGCACATCCACGTTACTGTTTTTAAAAACATGATCTCAAAGTATCTCAAGAATGGAAGAAAAAATAGCCAATGTACTTAGTGCTATTATGAAACCAATTTAGAATCACTCACACTTTCATGTGAAGAATAGATCACAACTATGGCCCAAGATGAAGGAGGGAGGAGGCGGGATGGAAGGAGAGGGGAGAGGTCAGATCGAGGGAGGGTGAATGGTGGGATCTCACTGTGGTGCATAATGCAAGGGTACATGTCAGATCTATTAGCATAGAGTATAAATGTCTTAACACAATAATTAAGTAAATGAGATGAGGTATATATTAACCAGTGTGATGTAAGCATTCCTAATTCTATATGAAATCAGCACATTGTACCCCATAAATGTATTAACATATACATGATCTATGTGTTTAATGATGTAATTAAAATTTTTTTTAAAAAATAAAAGCATGATCAAATTTTATCCTCAAAAGAATCTTTTAAGAGTAGAAATTATTTTTCCAAATTTACAAATAAGGAAACAATGATTCTTAGAGGTAAATAACGTGCCCAACATCATCTAATTAGCAAATGGCAGAGTCTTCAATACCTCAACAGTGAATCAACGAATCAACGTTACTCACCTCCTCAAGCCAGCGAAGCCTGCTAGATCACACTACCCAACGTGATTACCAAGTGCAGAAGCTTTGAGCATTGCCTGCCAAATCTATACCACTTCTCTGTTCAATTCACTCAGCCCATTCTTCACTCCCAAACTTCCTGCTCTCCATCTTCCTTCAAGCAGATGAAATTCCCCCTTACTTCAAGGAGAAATCGAGGTGATCAGAGGCAAACCCCCCAAGTCCCGTCATTACACATCTACGAATTGTCACATTGTCACCCATCCTCTTTGCTGCCCTCCTGTTATGGGCTCCTCTGTTGCTCTGGCAACTAACTCTTGGTCTTTCCCGCCTTTACCTCCTCGGGACCTTAACACCATCGTGTATCTTTTCTCTCTTCTATAGATTAAATATAAAATGGAGGTAACAGTAACTCTCAGCTCTTACGGTGATCACAGGATTAAATGAGGATATGTAAAATTAATATGTCAAAAAATGTCTGATAGAATTGAAATTGGCTGAAAAGTGAAGACAATGAAGATGATGAGGAAGACCATTCTACTCTATAGCCATCTGTTTCTTCATCGGAGACTATGATCCCCACATCATTTCCTTCTTCTCTAGGACAAAACATCAGTAAAAGGATTAAAAGTGGATTTTTTTTTTAAAAGTACAACAAAATGTCTGCCCCTTTAGGAATAGCTATGGTTTTATAATAGGAGGGTATTTAGTAACTTGAAAAACAGGTTTAATATTCTCTCCTTGCGAAGAATGCTATCATATAAAATGTCTGTTGCAGGCCATATCCCAGAGTGGGTGTTTTGTGAGCTAATATTATGATGCCAAGGAATCATAAAAAGATTTGATTCCTTAATGTTTTTTCCTCTAGATTTGCTCCTATATTTTCTTTAAATATCCTGGCATATTTATTCATGTGCTAGTTTTAGCTTTTCAAGAGAAGACAGTAAAATTTCTATTAATGGCAACTTTTGGGGTCCACATAATTTTAATGAAATATAAAGTAAATTCTTTTTTTTTGAGACGGAGCCTCAAGCTATCCCCCTGGGTAGAGTGCCATGGCATCACAGCTCATAGCAACCTCCAACTCCTGGGCTCAAGCGAGTCTCCTGCCTCCACCTCCCAAGTAGCTGGGACCACAGGTGCCCG
>CAUYQV010121361.1:0-11267 GCA_963574575.1 Galagoides demidoff
GTTGCATGGGGGAGGTTGGGTGTGTATGTTGGGGTGGGGAGGGTTTATGGAAACTCTACAGTTTTGACTATGAACCTAAAAGTGCCCTACGAAACAAAGTCTACTAAAAGAAAAAGAAAATGGGCAAAGTACTTAAATAGACATTTCTCCAAAGAAGATGTGAAAATAAACCAATAAACACATAAAACTATGCTCAATGCTAATCATTAGGGAATTGCAAATCAAAACCACAATGAGATATCACTTCATACTTGTTAGGAGGTCTATTATCAACCCCCCCCCCAAAAAAACTTAGAAGTATGTAGAGAAATTGGCAATGGCTAGTTAGTGTTTAGTGGACACAGAGCTTCAGTTTAGAAAGGTGAGAAACTTCTGGAGTTGGATGTTGGTGATGGTTGTACAACAATTAAATGTACTTAAAGTTACAGAATTGTAGGCTTAAAATGGCTAGAATGGTGAATATTTTGTGATGTGTATTTTGCCACAATTTAAAAAAAATGAGAGGTCTCTGTATCCACAGATCAGGGAGACTAGAAAAATGTAAACCCAGATCCACACGCAGCATGCAACATGTGAAACCAATGGCTCCAAAGAAAACGTGAAACGTTTTCTGGAAAAACTGAAGACTGAATCAGTAACTCCATAAAACTGGGCATAAAACAGAGAAGTGTCTGTAGTTTGTAGATTACACACAATTTATATATTCTTCTGTTTCATGCCTGTATTTCATATGTTTCAGCAATGATCTAGAGGAATTCTACAATCAAGACAGGGCACCGTTTGCAGAAAAGGAAAGCCTCCTGCCAGCCTGGAATAGCAGCATCTGCGTTTCCATCCTCCTCGTCTGCAGCTCCATCTACTCCGGGCAGTTCTGAGGTCTTTTTTCTATACTGCTGCTCCCACATTCAACTCAATGTGTGGGCAGAAACAGCATAAAATGCTGATCTCGAGGAAATACTGTGAGATACTATCGAGAAGAAATTAAAAAGTAATTTTTAATGAAGATGCAGGATTTGTCAACCCACTGGAGAACATCCAGAGAAGAACCAAGGAATGACCTGAGGCTGAAGGCTGGACTTGAGAGTAGAGATGAAAAGAAAATGTGTTTGACTTGGCTGGGCTCTAAGTAGAGACTTAAAAACAGTATTGGAGTCCAATCAAACCGCCATTAACAACTGCCAGGCAGAGCCCCATCCTGAATGACCCTGAAAGGTCAAAACAAAGTCTTAAAATTTCCAGTGCTTCTTAGTTCAACCTGAGGTTAAAGACCATATCTTCCACACAGTACAGATTGCTTTTGCATGGATGCCAAGAACTTGTCTTCATTGTGCATTAAAGATGCAAATATTGTGTAGAGGAAGTAACTGTTTAAAGGCTGCTCACAAAGGTTCCTGATGACAAAAGACGCCGACATGGCCAGAATGGACCAGATTTGCACAGCACAAATGCTCTAATCAAATGGTTTATTCTTCCTGTGGCTCACTTTTTTTCCTGCTTGTTTTGTTTTTATTTGGGGACACAGAGGGGCATTCAGAAAGAGTGATGACGGAAAAAGAGAGAAGCAGAGATACACAGAAAAAATGAAGCCAAGAGCATTCCTGAGAGAGACGGAGTGGCTGACAACCAGCCAGAAACTTAGAAATTAGATTTAGATATAGCTGGAGCTCTCCTTTCTGGAGCTCTCCTATCTAGCAGATATAGACAGGTGACCAGAAAGGAGAAGAAAGGAGAGGGTGTAGGGATCTGTCCTGGGTGGGAACAGTAGAGAGCCCTGGCTTATTTTTACCTGCCAATCTACTTAAAGAAGAACAGAAAACTGTAGCAAAGCAACACTGCTTAATTTTTAATATGTCATTGTATTTTGATAACAGAAAAAAAAAAAAAAAGCGAAAGGAAATTTAGAACAGAGGCAGGGAACCCTACATTGACTCTTAAGAGTCTCTCCAAGAAAGACGATGGCAGCCCCGGCATGACAGTAGCTCCTTGAGGCTGACTGTGACCTCCCAGGTACCCTGCCTTCTGCCCAGAGAGGTGGGGAAGGGAGGTCAAGTCTTGTCCTCCCTTATTCCTACAGATGAAGTTTTACAGTGTGGAAAGTGTCAGGGGTTATCTGTGGCATCCTGTCCATTCTTGTTGGTTCACTTGCTTCATTCTGAGAGCCCTGTTAGAAGACCACGTACTTGGGAGCCTTTGTAAATGCAGATGAAAAGGCCTTTCCATCTTGCCTGGTCCTCACAGATACTGTGAGACTCCAGACTTGACAGGCTGAGGAGCTGCGCTTCCCCAGTGTTCCACAGAGGCAAGCATCTGCGGTTGTTTCTGCTTCTCTTTCCTCTTGCTTGTTTAAGGGTGTGTCACTGAAGCAATTCAATAAAATAAATACTTTTAATCTCTTATATTTCCCTGGCTTAAGTACAAAATACAAAAAAAAATCTCTTGAGGAGGAAGGTTAAAAATTCCCAGTTGCCTTGATTATTTTTTCACTTATATAGAAATATTCTAATTCCACTTGGAATTAATATCACATCAAGATAATGGAGATGCACGGTATAAGACAGCAATGCGTATGTCATAGAAAAATACAGACCTGGCTATTGACTGTAAGCACAGTACCCCTGTTCTCTTTTATGGAGTTGCCCACGTCTGAAGAGCACGTGAATTATTTGCTTGCTCCTGAGAGTAAATTCTTCTGGGGTTAAACATAAACTCCTCTGAAATATGATGCATTTTATACATAAATTCACAATTAAATAAATATACCTTATTTATTGAAAGTGTGCTTTCAGGGTTAGGGGTGCCAGAGCCAGGCATTTGGGTACCATTCTATAGACAAGAGATCCCTGAGCACAGCATTTAAGAAGAAAGCCACAGAGGGCCACATCTGCACATCAGATGAGCCTTGGAGGACACTTAAAAAACACATTCTTGGGGCTTCACCTAAGAATCATTATAAATGAACTACGTAATGAGAGCTAGAAACCAGTATTTTGGAAAATATTTTTCTCTATGGACTATCGTGGTCAACAATTGGGTCGAGAAGCTTTGGTTTTTCTGCCTCAAATTGCTGCATGTTCCCAAGTCTGGTGACCAATGTAATGGACTCAGACAGGCAATTATCTATCAATGGCAGCTAAATTGATTTCTTCCCTAGGGAATTAGGTCATTTCTCCCAACATTTTGATCATCAATTCTACCTAATAACCCTAAAATTACATGATTGCTTATCCAGCGGATGCAATTTAGAGGTTTACTTGAACAAAGATGCCACTTGGGTTCTGCTGGTGTTTTTCACCTTGTCAGCTTTATTGGGGTGTGTTAATATGAAAGTTTTGATTCTATCTGCAGGTGAACGTTATTTCAAACATGTGTAAAATGTAGACCTTCAGCAACACTCTTGAGCCCACAAACTAGTTAAGTTTACTACATGAAAATGTATTTGCTAACTTTTTCTTAATAAATGTATTTTAGGATATTCCTGGGTGTTTTGTGATAGGGCTGGAATAAGAAAGAAAGGAAGAGAAAAAATGGGGGAGAGGGGTGGTAGGCATCCTAAATAATGTTCCCAGTCAGCAGGCCTAACTGCAGGTTAGTACTTAGACTACAGGCCAGGGAGCGGAGGAATGATGACCATTGACTCACTGTCACCGACTCTGAGTAAGACTTTGACCTTTTGGTGTCTCAGTGAATGAATCCAAAAGGAAAGATGGAGTGGGAAAAGTAACATGATCATACTGGCCCTGAGTTCTCCTAGGTAAATGCATGGTGATAATGGAATTGAGAGGTTGTGTGACCTTCTGTGGCTCCTTCCGTCTGGGGGAGTCATTATCATCACAGCAGACAGCCCTGTCATTTTGGCTTTGTGGTAACAAAGAGAAAGCCATCGATGTGTAATGCAGAGATCACTGTGTGAGCTAAGAAAGGAACAGTCATCTTACCCCTCACCCCCAACGCACACACCAGCTCTGGGCCGCTCCAGGACATATGGCAGAGATGTTTCAATGCTGTTAGCTTTTTTAAAAAATCAACTTTATTGTACCCATTTTATCCTCCTAGTTTGAAGAATTTTGACAAACACATACACCTGTGTAACTGCCACCACAATCAACATAGAGAATCCTTTCCTCACCCTTCAAAGTTTCTCATGCCCCTTCCCAGGACATCTCCCTCCAGCCCAGCCTCACCTGCTGATCTGCTTCTCATCCCTGGAGATTAGATTGCTCTTTTCTAGAGTTTTACACAGATGCAACCACACAATGCCAATTCTTTCATGTCTTATTTCTTCAACTCAGCATAATGATTTTGATACCCACCCTGGGTCACATACATCAGTGGTTTGTGTCTTCTTGTCATTTCATTGCATGACTGTACCATACTTTGTATATCCATTCACCTGTCAATAAACATCAGAGCTATTTCCAGCTTAGGGCTGTTATGAATAAAACCATATGAGTATTTGTGTACACATCTTTGCATGGGCACAGATTTTCTATTCTCTTCAGTAAATATCTCAGAAGGAAACAGCGAGGGTTTATGATAAGTGTTTGGTTAACTTTAGGCCAAATAATTTTTTGAAAGCAGCCATTTTGTACCCCCACTAGTAAGGTAGGAGGGTCCCAGTTTCTCCATAGCTTCTCCAACACTTTTTAATGTCTGTCTTTTTTGTTCCAGCCGTTCTTGAAGGTGTGCAGCAGTATCTGCATTTCTCTGCTGACTACAGAGGTTGAGTATGGGCTTGTTTAAAACCAGAAGCTTCTTATTAATAACAAGGGAACAAATTGCCTCCTGTGGTGATGTCTCTGGCCCCTTCCTGCCAGTAGAACAGGAGGCTCCACTGCTGTACTCACTACTGCTGGGAATGACTGAGGTTTGCCCTGAGCAATCAGTCCATGTGCTGTCACCACATCCTCTCAGGTCCCTGGCAGCCTTTTTAGCAATTGTTCTTCTTCAAGGCTTCTTTTAGTACGTGAAGTGCCATCACATTCCCTGCTTTGGATGGACACCTTATTTCCCAGCTGCAAGGGATGCTGCCTGTCAACTGCTTACAATTTAGTCTATACCCTGGAATTGCCCTTGGGTGAAAGGAGCTGTTTTATGATTCAGCCCCCATATGAGGGTTGCTGTGTGCAATACAGGGAATGAAAAGCTAATGTAGGTTCCCCGTTTCATCAACTCAGGATATCTTTGCAGGGAGTATCAGCTTCAAGCTTCCTGCAGAATCAAGTGAGGCCGAAGTTGCAAACGCACTGGAGTTCACCTTGTCTGTCTGCCCAGTCCTGCCCCTATCTGCCTGCAGACCTCTGGGTCAGGGGGTGTTTCTCTGGGTGTGTTAATTTCCTGGGGCTGCAGTAACAAATGACTACAGACTGAATGGCTTGAAACAACACAACAGAAATTTATTCCCTCACAGTATGGAAGGCCAGAAATATGAAATCAAGGTGCCAGCAGGGTTGGTTCCTTCTGGAGGCCCTGGGGCAGAGTCCCATGTGTGGCTCTTTTCTGGCTTCTAGAATTTTCTGGCAATCATTGGCTTTCCTTGGCTTGTAGACATATCATGCCAATCTCTCCATCCTCACATCACCTACTTCTCTGTGTGTTTCTAAAAAGGACACTCATAATTGGATTTATGGCCCATGTGGGTAATCCAGGATGACCTTATCTCAAGACCCCTAATTATGTTGGCAGGACTGTTTTCCCAAATAAGTTCATGTTCACAGGTTCTGGGCTGATGTATCTTTCTGGGGAGCAGGTCACCATTCAACCCATTGCCTGAGTTAACTAAGCCAGTGCAGTTGATGGCAGGGGACTAGGGCTTAGCAAGCTGGATCAGCCACTAGCTAGCTGGCCAATAATGAAGACCCCATCACTAAGGAGAATGGATCCCTGTTGGCCCCTGGGATGCAGTCAAAGGGAAATAGTTTAAACTCTCATTGCAGTAAAATGAGAGAGGAAAGAAATATACTGTCAGGTGCCTTAGAGGTTTAAGTAATGTAGTGAGTATAAAGACTGGAACCGACTGGATATTATATTGGGGTAAGCCAATGAAAGCCTGCAAGTGATTAATCAGCAATTTATAGTGAAATGTGAAAACCGTAGGGCCTCACCGCAACATATAAAAGACTCCTGTCTTCTGCAGATGGAGGGCAGAAAAGTCTAAGATTAGTCCCCGACTTAATTAAAAGTGAAGCAGTGCTATAGAGAAGGCTGGTTCTCAACCTTGGCAAGTCAGCTCCATTCATCTGTTTGGGAGGGAATGGGACCCTAAAACTGAGGATGGTATGTTCCAGCTGATGCACTCAAAACGTTGAATTCCTTCAGCTTCCGCTGATACTCTGGGCCACAGAAATGGCCACTCCTCCCTCTAAAAGCCTAGACTTTCCCGTCTTGTTTGGAGATAATGTAGAGGACTTTGCCTAAAATACTCGCTCCCTTCCTTTAGGATCTGCCCCCACCTCCCTTCCTGGCCCTCAGACCAGTCCCTAGGCTCACATTACAACATGGGAAAGTGCTGGGTTTGCTAAAGGAAGAAGGAGTGAGACTCCCAGAGAGCCCACGTGTTTTGCAGGAGGCTGAAGAGTGTTGCGGGGATGGATGCTGAGAGTGTTGGCTCAAAGAGGATGCAGCATAAATTGGAATATGGTCAGGGGTTCTTACTATGGAAGCACTTTCCTGTGATACAGGAGCTCTGCCCAGGCAAGTACCCTAGGAGGCAGTGCTGACACCTTGCTGGGATGGCTTCTCAGGCTTGGAGAAAACAATGGTTCACTCTAATCTTATTATACATATGGACAAAAGCAGCAAAAAGCTCAGGGAAATGGTGTATTGAACAATGACAGGCACACATCCTTCTCCCAAATGATAACAAGTGTGCTGTTGAGAGTGGCACTGTGTCACTAAGGGGCGTCAGCAGGAGATGCTGTTTCAGAACTGATAACATGGAATGGCAGCACTCAGAAGTAATGGAGGATCTGTGGTGAGCCCTGATAGCTGGAGGCAAAGTGGCTGCTTGAGTGTGTCCCCCAGATGTGGCCCCTGGCTTTCCACAGAGGGAGAAGTTAGAGAGGGCTAGCACTCCAAGCACTGGCCACCTTCCAAATGGCCCAGCTTTGGCTGTCACTTCCAAAGTCCATTTGTCAGAAGTGAGTTGCTCGGTCTGGTCCACCTTTTGAAGAGGAGAATGTCAAAGAATTTGAAAACATATTTTAAAACAACTTAAGGAAAATTCCTAAAGGGAATTTGTGCTTCTCATCGCCACAACTCAACGATCCGAGGGTTGGTTTGTTTGTTATTATTTTTAATATTTTTTTAAATTTCAGAATATTACAGAGATATGCACATTTTGGTTACCTAATTTGCTTTTGTACATTTTAAGTCAAAGTTATGAATGTGCCCTCCACCAAGAAAGTGTGCATTGTAATGTTAGGGGTGAATTTATCCTACCCCTCTGCCCCCTCCCTCCTACTTGATTCCTGTTGTGTTTTAATTCTCTATGTGCATGTAAGAATTGATCAACTAGTTCAAGTTTAGTATTGAGTATGCATGGTGGTCGTGTTTTCATTCTTGTGAAACTTAGAAGAATGGTCTCCAGTTCCATCCAGGATATTACAAAAGATACTAGTTCACCGTTTTTCCCCCTGTAGGTAAGTAATACTCCATGGTATACAAATACTACATTTTATTAATCCACTCCTGTATTTATGGGCATTTGGGTTGTTTCCACTGTGAATTATGCTACTATAAAATTTTGAGTGCAAATGTCTTTTTGATAAAATATATTTTTTTTTCTTTTGGGTAAATACCCAATATTGGGCTTGCTGGATCAAATGGCAGGTCTTCTTTTAGCTCTTTCCATAGAAAGTTGTACTAATTTGTAGTTGTGGATCTCAGACACTTTCAGCACAGGACATTAACCTTTAAGCTGCAACTGTTGCCCTGTCACTGTAGGCCCTTGTGTCAAGAGACCAGCAGGCACAGAAAGGAGCCAGCTTCCTAGCTGGAAAGAGGAAAGTTATTAGGTGAGGAAAGAGGTGCTGTTACCTAAGGGGAGACAGAATAAGCACATTTGACACCAATGTGACCCAGAGGGGCATTTCTTGATATTCTTTTGCACAATCTCATCAGTAAAATGAACAAATATGGTAACCATGACTGAGAGTCTAGGTAATGCCACCCAAGGGAGCCACCTAGACCAGCACAGGTGCCAGCCACAAGTACAGTGATGGACAGCAGGCCCAGAGGAGGATGAGGACAGCATCCTTGTAGGCTCCCAGGCCAGATGCTGCAGCCAGGTGCTGGATTATCCCACTAACCTTCCTTGTGCAATTCTATCAGGAAAAGAGGGCACCCAGGTTTTTGGAAAAGCTTTACCTAGTTGACGTAAACGTATCACATGAGAAAAGAGCACCCAGGTCAGACATGCGGCCCTGGTGGATGCAGGCTACACCCCAGACACATACTCTCTTTGGGACTGAGGCACTGTCCCTCCAACTGCTGACTGCTGGCAGCTCCCAGCCCAATCCCTCCCTAGGGAAGGCCCTTGGTTGAGAGAGTAGGCTCACCCAAGACTATTACCTCTCTCCCAGGGGACAGTCTACCTCTGACTGGTTGGGTGTGAAGGTACAAAGCCTGGCCTTTGTGCCTCACATTGGGCCATTATTGAAGGGCCATCCTAGCTGCAGAACCTGCTGTGGGGTCCTCTGAGGTCCTGCTGGGATTCTGCAGCAGTTCACCTTCTCCCTCTGCCCTGCCCTCAGTCCTCACTGCCTCACAGCTGTGGGTCTAGAAGATGCTCCCTAATAAATCTTCCCTTCACTAATATTGATCTTTGCTTGTTTCCTGGAGACCTCATCAACGACACCTCCATTTATGCAGTGCTGACGTGCCATGCTTGTCTATCCAAGCTCTTTACATATGCCCTCTCTCTAAATTCCCAAAGATAGCAAACAGCACTCTGCTTTAGACTTGGCTCTGATCCTGGAACCTGAAATTGTGACAGTTCCCTTTGAATTTCCCTTATTTCATGGTTCTGAGACTATAATATATAAGGAGCATAAATATTTTATCACATTTGTGGGTGCTCTCCTAATGACAGTATAGATGAAGCAGATGTATAGGTTAGCTTTGCTGCAGTAACAAACAATCTCAGAATCTCAATGGCTAAGAAAAACTTTTGTTTCTTATCATTATTCCCTAAACAATAAAGTATGACAACAATTTACATAGTTTTTATATTGAATTAGATAATCCAGAGATGATTTCAAGTATAGAGGAACATGTGAAAATACTATACCTTTTTACATAAGGAACTGAAAATCCATAGATTTTGGTATCTATGGTGGATCCTGGAACGGACACCAAGGATTCCAAGAGATGACTATATTAATTTCTTATTTACATCCCACATTGGCTGCTCAGTGGGCTGTTGTGGCTTTCCCCCACAAGTCTTCTCTTTCTAGGACCAATGCTATAGGTTTAACCCCTATCTGGGGTATGTTCTTACAGCAGAGGGGAAAGGAAAAGAGCTGATGGAAACTGGTGATGGAATATGTTGTATCTGCTCACATAAACCCGTTTCTGGGCAAGCCCAGGGACAGTGCTGGTGATACCCGATTCTCTTACAGGGAAAGAGGTGGTGAATCTTTATAAATAATAATGCAATAGATCACAGCAGATATCCATATCAGAGCTATAATTATTGAATATTCATTTCCATCAGTGAAACCCCTTAAATTCATAAATTATTTATGTAATGCATCTTAGGTGGCAGACAATGTTTGGGTGCTGGGGTTACCATGATTGTCACTCATCGCAGGAACTTGTGGTCAAGTAGATGTCTATTCCTTGGTCACTTATCATGCATATTGTACACCTCAGAGATCCCTACCCCTTTACTGGGATTCTCAGAAAGAACGGTAATGAGCTGCCTGCTGACAAAGACTGACATGAAAAGAAGCTCGAGGAGACAAATGGGAAGCCTAGTTAGCCTCATCACTTTGGAAAGAAGGCAACATTTTTCCATTTTCTGATGCCTAGAAGGCATCTGTTACATGGAAGGGATAATGAGCTCAGCTTAATCTAAGTGCAGAGATGAGGCTGAAGGACATCCCTAAAGTCAAGTTCCAGGGGCTGCTGGGGGTCATCCTCGGCAAAACCAGAAGGCCCTGTGCTGGAGAAGGGATAGCAAATGGGGATGTCTGAAGCTCTCCCAGATGAGCATTTGTGATTGTGCTGTTGTTCTTGTTGTCGAGATGGGGGTTCTTTCTGTGGCCACAAGAACCCTCTCCCCGTCCATCTGTGGTAACTGGGAGGTGTAAGTGAAGGCAGGAGGCCTGTATTTGCCATCATAGAAAATGCAAAGAATGATAGCAAAATTTTTCATTTTGCAAGAGAGACTGTTGGTTTTATATTTTTGATGTGAAAATATTAACTTGAAAATACCTTTTCCTCTGCTGTGCTTTCTGTCAAATTGGGTACTGCCAAGACCTAGTGAACCTTACTTGGCAGGCTGCCAAACCAAATACATCTCAGCCAAGTGCCTAATAATCATGGAAACTCACGCGTGGTGGGAACTCCTCTGAAGACTGTTCCGTGGAAACAAACTCCCGAGGAGACTGCAAAAGCCGTTATTTCTTCTTTGCTCCTTAAATCTAAGTAGATTGGATTAAGCCCACTAGCTTTCTTTTGTTGTATTGGTGGAAATTTGAATTCCCAATGGTTGTCTTTGACTAGCAATAGTTTAAGGAGTTTTTAAAGAGTTTGTGTCTTTTAAAGGGAAGCTCCTCTATCATAAGAAAGTTCCCAAAGTCAGTCCTTCCATCGCCCAAATATGTAACTAATTTCATATTTACTAAAATGGGTATATAACATACCTGGGTGATTAAGGATGAAAATTATAAATAACTTAAAAATTATTCTGCTATTGTGTTTAAAAACTAATCTGCCCACTTCACCATGACAACTGCAGAAATCTGGAGCAAAGGTAGTGACAATGACAAATTCTCTGTTCCATTGACTTAAGTTAGTCCTTTTGGCCTATAGAAATAAGTTCTGGGCTTGGTGCCTGTGGCTCAATTGGCTAAGATGCCAGCCACGTACACCTAAGGTGGCGGGTTCAAATCCCCAGCCCGGGGCCGCCAAACAACAATGATGGCTGCAACCAAAAAAAATGGCCGGGCGTTGTGGCGGGCGCCTGTGGTCCCAGCTACTTGGGAGGCTGAGGCAGGAGACTTGCTTGAGCCCAGGAGTTGGAGGTTGCTATGAGCTGTGATGCC
>CAUYQV010121364.1:0-17693 GCA_963574575.1 Galagoides demidoff
ACAGGCGCCCGCCACAATGCCCGGCCATTTTTTGGTTGCAGCCATCATTGTTGTTTGGTGGGCCAGGGCTGGGGATTCGAACCCGCCACCTTAGGTGTACATGGCTGGCGCCTTAGCCGATTGAGCCACAGGTGCCGAGCCAGAAACAGCTTTCTAATCCAAGTTCAGTGAGTTGTCATCCTTTTAATCACAAATGTTACCTTTGCACCTGTCGTATTTTCGCTTTTGGTGTCCTATTAGAATCTTATCAACAAGAAAACCCCTCAGCCTTCAAGCAAGATGTCTGGAGCTTATAGGATTTCTACAAACTCCTCAAAACAATAAAGATGGTAATGAAATGACCTCTCCATAACTCAGAATGTGCTCTCTCTGGTCATCTGCTCAGAGGAAGACAGCATCTCTAAATTAGGAAAGGTAAATCATCTTCATCCACCCATCCATTCATTCTTTTTTCCATCAGCATTTGCTAAGCATCTACTGTGCATAAAACTAGAGTGCTCTTATAATGTTTCACCTAAACCAGGACAAATTTGAGAGCCCAAGGGGACCTTCAAATAATTCTACTAGGACAACAGGTGAATTCTGAACTGGGCAGACTGGGATGTCAGTTCTCCCTGGAAATCTCTCTACATGAGACATGATGTCATCCCTCAAGGTGCTGACAGCTGAGTCAGGAAGGCAGACAGGAAAGCAGAGAGGCCACTGATGCAGGAGGCACTGGGTAAGTATTTGCTGACTGGAGGAATGAATGAGGTACAAAAAGCCAGGGCATCTCTCTCTCACACACACACACACACACACATCTTCCCTGATGGAAGAGTGACCAAGGATGGCCTTGGGCTAAGAAAAGCGACTACCAAATGAATGTAGGAATGAATGGGCAGAGAGGGAAAGAGGGACGGCCAGGCTGAGTAGAGACACACAGGAGTGCAAGTGTGTAAAATGTTTGAGAAATTGTGACTGTAGTCAGCCTCTCCAGTAGCTGGGACTACAGGAGCCCTCCATAATACCCAGCTAGTTTTCCTTTCTTCTTTCTTTCTTTTCTTTTCTTTCTATCTTTCTTTTCCTTCCTTCCTTCCTTCTCAAAACAAAGTCTCACTTTGTCACCCTTGGTAGAGTGTCATGGCATCATAGCTCACAGCAACCTCAAACTCTTGGGCTCAAGTGATTCTCTTGCCTCAACCTCCTGAGTAGCTGGGACTACAGGCACCCACCCCAACTATTTTTTAGAGACAAGATTTCACTCTTACTCAGGCTGGTCTCGAACTCCTGAATTCAAGAAATCCACCCTCCTCAGCCTCCCAGACTGCTAGGATTACAGGTGGCAGCCATTGCGTCTGGCCTCTTTATTGCTATTAAGTTAATAGGAAAAACATTTTTAAGAAACTGCCTGAGCAAGGATCACACTATGGTACCTCCCCAAATTTAAATATTTTACAGCACATAAGATAAAGGAGATAGATCTATATGGGTTAACATGGAAAGACCTCCAAGATACAACTTTTGATGAAAAAGTGGCAGGTTGCAGAACTTGTATATTACTGTTTGTATTTTTTTTTAAAGAAGAACAGTAAGCAAAGCCATGCATTTCTGTGGAAATATACATATGTATATATAGGCAGAGAAACTGATCTGGAAGCAGTCCCATGCTTGAAACTGACAATAGCAATCACCTCTGGGAAAAGAAGTGTGACGGAGAGGATTTAAGCTTTATCTATATAGCTTGAAATTTTTACATAGTGAGAATTTAATTACACATGTACAGTATTTTTAAATAATGTTTTAAAGCTGCCCCAAATCCTTTGCATTTTATTCATGCCGAAGTCTTCCTATCCTGATTAGCATAATCTATTCTCCCTAATAACGCATCGTGATCCTTTTCCCCAGCTGGGCCTCCCATGGCCGGTTTAAGATTGATAGCTCTTCACAGATACTAATTCATTTCATCCTCCTCCCTGGACGATGACTCTGATTTTTCCCCCATTTTTCACAACAGGAAACTAATGCACAGACAGGTTAAGTTACTTGCTCAGGGTCACAGAGTACATGGCTGATATAACAAGGCATGAGCCCCCAAAGGCCTGCACGGTTAACCATTCCACCTCCCTGCCTCCCTGAAAGGTCAAATTGCCTTTAATATTCTGTATCTCTCTGACCTGTTTTGTTTCAGTCCGCCGACATTTAGCCACTGCAAATTAATATTTACCACTATTCCTTTTTGCATTTCATTTGCCTGGCTGGCTCTGTCTCTGATAGAGAGTGCTCACAATCCAGATTCAGCTGGGAAGGAATTTTTATTGCGGTGATACTCTATGTTTACAAAGCAGGCACCCACAGGCATCCAAAGTACCAAATTAACTGCTAATTAGAGAGTATGCTGGTGATGTGGCAGGTACCTGGGAATGTGGCAGTGGTTAGCCACATGGGTGAGCTCCAAATGTATGTGTGTGTGTGCTGCTATAGGGACCAGCAGCATGACAGTCCTCAAAAGCCCGTGGGCCACTTGCTAAGTCCCAGCAGCAGCTGAGCTGACTTCAGCTGTACAAAACGCAGCCCCATCTGGAGCGGGGGCGGCTCATGACTTTTTGCTCCGGGAGTTCCACAGAGGCTGCTCTTGAAATCGGAGAAGCCTATAGCATATCATTGTCCCCATCCCACTCGGAGAGAATATTTTGAGAAGTCTAATTATATGGTGGGGTTTGTGTGGGATGAGGGAAGAGGGTTTAGATAAGCCCTTTCCACCGGCAGATTGGCACGGTCTGCGAGGGAGCCCTGGGCAGTTCTGCGAGGCGAGGGCGCCCTCTGCAGGTATCTTAGGGTGGCTGCAACCACCGTGTTCCCAAAGGCTGACCTAGGGTGAGTTGTTGACCCTGTCTGAGGTTCAGTTACCTCACCTGTAAATCAAGAACAATGGGCCGGGCCAGTGGCTCCTGCCTGTAGTCCTAGCACTCTGGGAGGCCAGGGCGGGTGGATGCTTGAGCTAACGAATTCCAAACCAGCTTGAGCAAAATGAGACCCGTGTCTAAAAATAGCCAGGCGTTGTGGCGGCACCTGTAGTCCCAACAACCCATGAGGCTGAGGCAAGGGGATCACTTGAGCCCAAGAGTAGACGGTTGCTGTGAGCTATGATGCCATGGCACTCTACCCAAGGCAACAAAGGGAGACTCTGTCTCAAAATAAACATAATAACAACAACAATAATAATAAAGACCAATATCTCTACTTGTGGGGTTGCTGTAATGATTAGAGAAAATCTGCATAGTGCCTGGTACATAGCAAGGCCTCCGTATGTGGCAGGTACATCCCAGTTATCAGCATGAACAGTGGTACCAATGACTATTGAGTGACCCAGCATAGGAGAGAAGGGCTTCTCAGAGCAACAACTGGCAAGGTTGGGGTGGGGGCCAGGGGAGACCTGGGTCGGGTTGCTGGTTGACATCTCAACTTGCACCTATGTCTTTTCCCATTCTAGGGGACTGTTTTTATCTCTCCTTCTCCTCAGAGCTCCACAGTGCCTGATTGCACAGCTCCCTTGAAGAAACATGCCCTGGCCAGATAGCTGATAGGAACTTGGAGGAGTCCAGGTGTTTGCTAATCTCACTGTGGTGGAAGGCCTGCTAGTGTTGATCCATAAAAGAGGCTCCTGGGTGGCACCTGTGGCTCAAAGGAGTAGGGCGCCGGCCCCATATGCCATAGGTGGTGGGTTCAAACCCAGCCCCAGGCAAAAACTGCAAAAAAAATAAGAAGAAGAAGAGGCTCCTTCTGCCCCTGAAGGGACAGAAAGAGGCTTTGTCACCTGTCACCTGCTGTGATTCAGCTCCCAGCCTCTCTGCAGGGGTCACCTGCTCTTCCACTGCAGGTCAGAGGAGTGGGCCAGGTGGAGGCCTTGGGCTGAGCAGGTTGACCAACCTTCCTACCTCATTCCTCCTTCACTCCTGACCACACTGTTCCTCTCCCTCCTTCATCTCTGCCCCCCCTCCAAGACAGATATAGTTCTTGACCTCTGGCATTGGAGGTTCTGACAGTAAATATATTCACAAAGCATTAAAATCAAACTTGCAGGTAGCAATAAGTTCTATGAATAAAATAAAAGAGCAAATGAGTCAAGCCCTCAAAATGCCCATAGTCTGGGGAGGCAGATATATAAATGGATAATCATTAAACCAAGTGTTGTGTCCATTGGTAGACAGGTAGAGGATATTTTGATGAGGTGCCAAGGGATGACTTTCTAAGGCAGGAGAGAGTGAGAGCTGAATCTGCAATAATGATAGATTGGCCACGAGAGGAAGGATGAAAGGACACTTCGGATCCAAAGGATGGGAGCAAAAGAATGGAGGTGAGGAATGAGATGAGGAACAGAGAAGGTTGTATCATAGAGGTGGATGAGACAGGAAGGGCCCGTGGATGGGCTCAGAGGCCTTGAAGGCTATGGTGGGAGTTGGTGGTTGACTGGATGTAGAGGGAGAGAAGACTCAAAGATGGCACCAGGTTACTAGCTTGGGGAATCCGGTGGATGATGGCGCCAATAAGAGCAGAAGTATGAACTCTTCAGGTGAGGTATAGAGTTTGGGACAGGTTGGATTTTAAGGGCCACTGGGACACCCAGATGGAGATACCTGGAGAAATCTGTATACAGGGAAAAGATCAGCCAGAAAGATGCAAGAAAACAATAGCCCACAGATCAAAGGCAAGTGAAATCCTGAATTTTAGATGCAAAGGCCCCAGGGTCCCAGCACAGTGATCAATTAGGATGAAGAGGGTTTTTCTCAGAGGCAAATAAACCTCTCAGGCAATGAAATCACGTGATTTTCCTCCTAAATCCAATCTTCCTTGGCCCCCCGGCTTGGGGGAAACTTAGGTGGCCCTAAGTTATGAGATACTAGAATATAGTTGATTGTACAAATGGCAGCCGATATGTCATAGTGATTTTTGGTTTTAGTTTTTAACTGGGGACATGATTCTGTAAAAGGGGACAGTTTTTCCAACCCCTAAAATGAAACTGTTTATGTAAACACATTTGTAAGTGATGAGGCTCAGTAGAAACGGAAAGTGTCCCGCAGAAAGTCTTGTGAAAATATGTCACTCTCTAGATGAATGGAAACAAACCAAAAATCCTAAGGTCTTATCACAAGCACACCTCAGGAAAACATGTCGGGAGAAGGCCATGAAAATCTCTAAGTCCTTCTGCAGCTGTGCCTTTCTGGAATCCTAAAGTTCAGGGCGGAGGTACAGCCGCCCAGGAATTTATTTCTCTATAACTTTGAGCTCCCCAAATCCCCATGAAGCCCAGGAATGATGTGACTGCAGGGCAACTGGGGCCATTGGCACCAAGAGCCCCTCCATAAATCAAGGTCTCACTTCTGCTGGCCCCAGGCTGCTTTTTCCAAGGTGACCTGAGCAAAGTAAAAGGGGGAGTTGCTTATCTAGGGGTGACATATGCCTTTGAGATGAAAGAACCCTGAAAAGTCAAGAGGATCAATTCTCAGTATGTCCCTTGGAGGGAGAGGACACTCTTCCTTCAGCTCAGGAGACAATTCAATGAGGAGGAGTTAGAGGAAGAGTGACAATCTTCCCATGACCTCAGCCAATTTGGGTGGCCCAAGAGGCCCCTGGTGACAGACTAGAGGAGCCCTATTCCCATGCTGAGTCAACTCCAGTGAAAAATCAAGAGGACTTCAGCCTTGTCACCAGTTACCTGCAAGGCAGGCACGTGAATCGGCTGACCTGACACCCTAATGGTTAAAGCAAGGAAACCACAGGCCAGCGATAAGAAGAGACTTGTCCAAGGTCACACAGTCTTGTGGGAAAGATTCAAGATAAGACTCAGGGATTCAGGCCTTACTACACACCTCCTCTAAAGAGGCCACACTGGCAGTCTAATCAGGTCCAACTGAGGACCCCAGACTCTAAACCCATACAACTAATTTGTTTGGCCACCTCCATTACTCCAGTAGCATTTAAATAAGGTGAGAGTGTGAAAATTAATGACTATAAAAAACGCCCTTCATGGCTGGGCACTGTGGCTCATGCCTGTAATCCTAGCACTCTGGGAGGCCAAAGCGGGTGGATGACTTGAGCTCAGGAGTTTGAGACCAGGCTGAGCAAGAGCTAAACCCTATCTCTTTAAAAAAAAAAAAAAAAATAGCCAGGTATTGTGGTGGGTGCCTACTCTGGAGGCTGAGGCCATAGGATTGCTTGAGCCCAAGAGTTTGAGGCTGCTGTGAGCTATAACACCACAACACTCAACCCCAGGGCAGCTGAGTGGGACTATCTCAAAAAAAAAAAAAAAAGCCCTTCATACATCAAAAACAAGTAGGCAGAAAGGGAAAGACATTACTCCTTAGGGATGTTAAGGACTTCCTTAGACACCTGGGGTGAATGAAGAGACCAAGAGACTTGGAGGACCCAGGCCATGTCTGCCCAGTGATCAAGTTCCCAAACCGAGGCAAGCTCTGAGCAGCTCCATGGAGGGGGCTGGAAAAGCAGCTGAGATGGAAACAGAAAAAACAAAACAAAAAAAGTCTCCCAGGCAGGACTGTTGCAGGGATTAAGTAAGACAATGGGTCATAATGTCTGGCGCAGACTATAAACAGAATCCAAGGATAAATGGCACAGGAAGCCATGAAGGCCTGGGTGCACTTCTCTGTGCACGCCTCATGGTACAGAGCACAGCTCGGGGCATTTATTTAATTTCCACCATTAGAGAGAAAATTCACTGCATTCTGTGGCCGCCTGGATGCTCACTCCCTGTAGTAGGCCAGCTCGCTCCCTGTAGCATGCTGGCGCGGGTTACCTGGTAGGTCACATTTATGAATGAAGGAATGAATAAGGAATGAATGACGCTTTTGCCAGTCACCTTTGAAATCACCTCGGTTCACTCACCAACAGTCACAATTTGCAAAGGACTCTCAGTGCTAAAACCTGGACAGTCTCAGCAAACTGCATTGTGTGGTGACAGAAATGTTTCACAAAAAGCCACTAAACGCCAGCGACAAGAGATAACGACAAATTTTCAGGAAAAGGGGGGTTAAAATAAGGGCAGGGATTCGGTGGGGGCTCCGCCCTCTTTTAGTCTTAGTCCCACCCTTTATAGGCCACCCTCCCCTAAGACTCCTCCCACTTCATCTGGGAAGGTCACCTTAGGACCACGAGACGAGGCCAAATGGGCATGCGCCGCATTGACAGCTACTGCGCACGCTCGCTTTGTCTCGCTCCGCGTTCCCTCCTCCCGCCCCGAAAACCGGAAGCGGCCGCCCACTCTGTGGCTCCCGGGCGGCTAGAAGGTCCGCAGTGGTCGCCCGGAGGCTGGTGGAGCGCGACTTCAGGGTTAAGGGGCGGGGCTGACGTCAGGAGGCAAGATGGCGGCGGTGGTCGCCCTCTCCTTGAGGTTCCGCTACCCGGCCACAACCCTAGGCGGATCCTGCCTACAGGTGAGCCCCGTCGCTGAGGGGACAGAGAAGGCAGGAAAGTCGCGCCTAGAACTGAGGGGAACGTGGAGAGGCTAAGGGAGCTTTGGGCATGGCCGCAGGAAGAGGGAGGACCTCCCATCTGCGCAGTGCTCGAGTTTAGCTTGGAGCGTCCCTGTCAATTATCCATCTATTTGCGCCTCGCGGCAGCCTGTAAATTAATCAGAACTGAGACAGATTTTTATGGATGGGGGGGAAAAGGAAGTTCATAGAAGGGACTTGAATTGCTCAAGGTCACATGGTAAGCTAACGACTGTTGGGACCAGAATTCGAATCCACGCACTTGGTACCCCAAGCTCTTTTTCTGCCACAAAACTATCACCCCTGCGAAAAAGAGAAATCAGCAGGATATGAGGGATGGGAACTGGAAAGCGAGGTCATTTCTCCAGAGTTCAAGGTCCAAGGTTGAGGACTCAGTGAAGAGGGACCAGACTGGGATTGGTAAGGAAAGGACGTGTGACTTGTCGGGGACAGGGTAGGGGAAGGGAGAGTTGGAGGGAAATGTACCCAGGACTTGGACTGAGAGCCTGCAGGAAAGATTTGGTTTCTTAAAGTAGCATCACCCACAATTTCACTCATTTCTGTCAGTGTGCCTGACAATAGGGCTCATCCTAATACAGTTGACATAGAGTTGGCTTGGGATGACATAGGTACAGAGCTTGGCGCTGTTCATATTTATACTATTCAATGTACAATAATAGATTTTCCCAGACTCCTGGAGTCGTCAAGAAACTACACACTTTTTTGTTTGTTTTGTTTTCAGTCTTTATCACCCTGGGTTGAGTCCTCTGGTGTCATAACTCACAGCAACCTCAAACTTGTGGGCTCAAACGAGCCTCTTGCCTCAGCCTCCTGAATATCATCTGGGTTTACAGGCCCCTGCCACAACGCTCAGCTGGTTTTTCTGTTTTTAGTAGAAGTGGGTCTTGCTCTTGCTCAGGCTGGTCTCAAACTTGTGAGCTCAGGCAGTCCACCCGCTTTGGCCTCCCAGCCTGCTAGGATTTACAGGCGTGAGCCACCATGCCCAGCCTAAATGGGAGCATTTATAAGGGCAAGGGAAGCTGTCATTGTATAAATAAGGGACTGAGGATTTACAAATCCCTTTCAAGTCTGTTTCCTCTTGTAGACTACTCACCAAACCCTTTAAGATGGGCAAGCAAAATTCTTACCTCCTTTTCCTTTTTTTTCTTTTTTGAGACAGAGTCTTACTCTGTCCCCCTCAGTAGAGTGCTGTGACATCACAGCTCACAGCAACCTCAAACTCTTGGATTTAAGCGATTCTCTTGTTTCAGCCTCCCAAGTAGCTGGGACTACAGATGCCCTCCACAATGCCCAGCTATTTTTTGTTGCAGTTGTCATTGTTGTTTAGCTGGTCCCGGCTGGGTTCGAAATCCTCCAGCATCAGTGTATATGGCTGTGGCTGATACTGTAACCCCTGTGCTACAGGTACTGAGCCCTTTTTTGTTGTTGTTGTTGTTGTTTTTTGGGACAGAGTCTCACTATTGCATCCTGGGTAGAATGCTATGGCATTCCAGCTCATAGCAACCACAAACTCCTGGACTTAAGCGATGCTCTTGCCTCAGCCTCCCAAGTAACTGGGCCTATAGGTGCTCACCACAACATCTGGCTATTTTTTGTTGCAGTTGTCATTGTTATTTAGCTGACCCAGGCCGGGTTTGAACCTGCCAGCCTGGGTGTATATGGCTGGCACCTACCCACTGAGCTATGTGTGCTGCCCTTACCTCCTTTTTGCAGGTTTGAAAACTAAGGCCACAGAAAGAAAACTTTGTACTTGCTCAAAGTATTATGGCCAAGAACTGGTAGATCTAGGATGGTTTTTTTTTTTTTGGATGGTTTATTTTTTAGAGACAGAGTCTCTGTCTCCCAGGTTGGAGTGCTGTGGCATGATCATAGCTTGTTTTTTTTAGTTGTTTTTTTTTTTTTTTTGAGAGAGAGAGTTTCACTATGTTGCCCTTGGTAGAGAGCTGTGGCGTCACAGCTCACAAGCAACCTCAAACTATTGAGCTTAAGCGAGTCTCTTGCCTTAGCTCCCAAGTAGTTGGGACTATAGGTCCCTGCTATAACACCTGGCTGTTTTGTTATTGTTGTTGTTGTCATTGTTGTTTAGCAGGCCCGGACCAGGTTTGAACCTGCCATCCCTAGTGTATGTGGCCAGTGCCCTAATCACTGAACTACAGGTGCCGAGTCCATAACTTGTTTTAACTTGAACTCCTGGATGCAAGCAGTCCTCCTACTTCAACCTCCCAAGTAGCTAGGACTATAGCTGCAGACCACCACACCTAAGTTTTCTTATTTTTTGTAGAAATGAGGTCCTGCTATGTTGCCCAGGCTGGTCTGAAACTCCCTACCTTGCAGTTCCCCTACCTTGGCCTTCCAAAGTACTAGATGTGAGCCACTGTGCCTGGCTTAGGACAGTTTTTTTTAACATAATTCCTGAAAACCTCCTTGGCACATGGGCAGTATACAAGAAATACTAGATCTTCTCCCTGTTTTGCTTTTAGGTAAGAATATCTCTCAGTACCTATTGGCTGCTTAGCCCTGTACATATTGGCAGTGCCCTAATCCTAGCTTTCTCCAACATGCTATATGTCAGCTTTGGACAAGGCATTCACTCTCTCACATCAGTCTTTCTGGAAAGGGGAGATAGAGGTAGAGACCAGCCTACCAGAGCCTCAAGCCAGTGTCCTCCGAGCATTAAATTGGTGATTGATAATGGCCTTATTTACCAGTTCCTTTTATAGTTGTTGAGCAAACAGTTAAGCTGTGAGAGCCCCACCAGTGAGAATAAGTACTAAAGCTCAGGCTCCTCTTCCACAAACTGTAGAAAAGGCCAGTTTCATAGGTTAATGTTGTCATTTCGAGGAAGGCCTTTGCAAGGCCTCCTGAGGGCAACAGAAATAGAAGCACCCTGCTCCCTTGTGGGAATATACATTTATACCCACAAAGGCAACCTCAGAATAACCCAGGAATGAGCTTAATGCGTTACCTGTGAGTAATATTCAGGTTTAGGTTTAGAATTCCTTTATGCATATAGTCTGTGCCACTGAACCATAATTCTGCCTTGAAGTATTTAACTGTGACACATTAGCTAATGTTGTTTTTATTGCCTTATTTCTTCATCTAGACTGTGAACTCCTTTAGGGCAATAACCACCTCCTTAGAGTTGTGCTCTCATTGCTCCAGGCACTAGCAGGGCAAGGATTACTATCTGCAAATCAGAATAACACAAAGACCAATAATGTTGCCAATATTGAAAAGCAGAATTATTTTCTGTGCCATGCTAGGCACTTGACCCTCTATTTATCCTAAGAGGTAGCTATTAATACTCCTTTACAAAGGAGGAAATAGAATCAGAGAGGTTAAGTAATTTGCTGAAGAACATAGCTAGCAATAGAACTTAGATTTGAATCAATGCCAACTCCGGCATTTCAGAAACAACCCTGCACCTTCTGTTTCCCTCAGGCTTATCTTCAAACAGACCTTTTGGTCTTCCTTCTCTTCACTTCCCTGCCTTCTTCTCCTGCCCAAATCTCTATCTGCTCTGTCCAGCTCCAAGGATGCTCCCTAAGGAAGCTTTCCTAGAGGAACTAGCCCTTCTCCTCAGTCCAGTTCCGTCCAGTTGATTACCTTGCTTAAATTACAAACTTTGAAGTCAATTTTATCCAAGATTTTCTTAGAATCTACTACTCTTTGTCTTGCATGCTCATTAGTCTTTAAATTAAGGTAGGTAATGCTTTTGTAGGGCCCTATCCCATTGTGGGTTTGTGGTATAAATCGATGGACAGGTAACAGGAAAAGCTCATATAGTGTGGATTCACTTCGGTGGTTCCTTGGATCTGTTTGGGAAAAGAAATTATCTTTTTGTGCTATTCTGTTTTGTATTTGCATTTTCACTACTGGTATAAGTTGCTAAAATGTTGGGTTTTAGAATCAAATGACCTGTGTTTGATCCTGGCTCTATCCTCATCTTTTAACTGACAGTAATAAAATCTTTCTCCTTGGGATGTCATAAAGGTCAGAGATAATTTGGCACATGCTAAGGGCTCAATGAATGAAATCTGCATAACAAATTCTTAAATTTTTCTATTCAGGGAAATTTTTTGATAGATCAGAGGTACCATAATCCTGTAGATTAATTTATGTAGACCTAAAAATGAGCGAAGAACTATGACCTTCTCTGGTCATTTTGATTTTAGTATCTTCTCTCCTCATTCTGGTGAGCTCTCCCTTATCACATCAAGTGTTACATAAAATACTTTTTTTTTTTCTTCTCTTGAGACAGAGTCTCACTCTGTTGCCCAGGCTAGAGTGCTGTGGCAGCAACCTAGCTCACAGCAACCTCAAACTCCTGGGCTCAAGTGATCCTCTTGCCTCAGCCTCCCACTTAGCTGGGACTGCAGGTACCCACCAAAATGCCCAGCTAATTTTTCTATTTCTAGAAATGGGGTCTTGCTCTTGCTCAGGTCTTAAACTCCTGGGCTCAAGGGATCTTCTCCCTCAGCCTTCCCTGTAGCTGTGACTACAGATCTTCATCACCATGCCTGGTTTCTCTTTTTTCTTTTTGTCTTGGCATTGGTTTTGTTCCCCTTCATTCATACAAGATGTTTTAAATTATTTCTATCAGCTCTAATACAAACCTAATGCCTTTTTGAAAGATACACATGATCAAGTATCTTCGTAGTGTGAACACGGAACAGATGTTTGAGTATTACAAAGGGGTGTTGATGGGAAGACCCACTGCAGGTAACCATAGTCATTTTTAGGCCTTATGCGAGTGAAACCCTGCTCCATAGAGCCCGATGCCTGTTGCCCACTGAGTCATGCCTCAGAGCTATGAGGTTATAACTCCAGAATGTCAAATTCTGTTTGGAGTCTGAGTCAGATGGTACAATACTTGAAGGAGTTAGTTATTTTTTGAAAAGACATATTGTCCAACTTCCCCTACTGCCTGCCTCAGGCATGGCAGCCGCCCACTCCACAAAACAGTTTCAGTTTCTTCATTAACTAAACATGTGGCTGCCATACAGCCCACCAGTTATACTCCTGGGCATTTATCCAGAAAAATGAAGACTTAGATTCACACAGAAACTTGTCCACAGATGTTCATACAGCTTTATTTGTAGTTACCCAAAACTGGAAACAACCCCAATGTCCTTCAGTGGTTGCATGGTTAGACAAACTATGGTATATTGTGCATGGACTACTACACAGCCGTGGAAAGAAACAGACTATGGGGGTGCCTAGCAACTTGGCTGGATCTCCGGAGAATTCTGCTGAACAAAAAGGCCAGTCCCAAAAGGCTGCATACCAGATGATTACATACGGTTCTTGAAGTGACAAAATTAGAAAAATGGAGAGTAGATTAGTGATGCTAGAGGTTAAGGAATAGAAGAGAGAGGGGACGTGCACATGGCCATAAAGGGCGAAGTTTAGGGGTCCTGTGGTGGCAGGAATGTCCCATGTCGTGACTAGCGCTGTCAGTATTCTGGTTATGGTGGTGTGCCATAGCTTTGCAAGATGTTCCCATGGGGGAGACTGGGTAAAGAGGACCTGGGCTCTCAGGGTTTTGTTTGTTTTTATTTTGAGATAGCATCTCACTCTGTTGCCTGGGCTAAATGCAGTGGTGTCATCATAGGCTCACTGCAACCTCAAACTCCTGAGCTCAAGTGATCCTCCTGCCTCAGCCTCCCAGGTAGCTGTGATTATAGGCATGAACCACCATGCTCAGCCTATTTCTTTTTCTTTTCTTTTTTTTTTTTTGGTAGAGACAGAGTCTCACTTTATTGCCCTTAGTAGAGTGCTGTGGTGTCACACAGCTCACAGCAACCTCCAGCTCCTGGGCTTAAGCAATTCTCTTGCCTCAGCCTCCCGAGTAGCTGGGACTACAGGTGCCCACCACAACGCCTGGTTATTTTTTGGTTGCAGTTCAGCCAGGTCTGGGTTTGAACCCGCCCTTGGTACATGGGGCCGGTGCTCTACTCACTGAGTCACAGGTACCACCGTCTTCTTTTTTTTTTTTTTTTAGAGACAGGTTCTTGCTCTGTCACCCAGGCCAAAGTCCAGTAATGTCATCATAGCTCACTGCAACCTCAAACTCCGGGGCTCAGCAGTGCTGCCTCAGCCTCCCACATGGCAGGCACATACCACTGTGCCTGGCTAAGTTTTTAATTTTCTGTAGAGATGACGTCTACAATTAAATGCCTTGCTAGTTTTTTCTATTTTTAGTAGAGACAGGGTCTCACCCTTGCTCAGGCTGGTCTCTAACTCGTGAATTCCAGCAATTCACCCGCCTCAACCTCTCAGAGAGTTAGGATTACAGGCGTGAGCCACTGTACCCTAAAATGATTAATTTTTTAAAAAGGAATGAGCTGAAGATATATACAATAACATGAATGAATCTCAGAAGCTAGACACAAGGCTGCATGCTGTATGACGCCATTTATAAAAGGGAGATCTGTAGCTACGAGAAGCTGGCCAGGAGTGGGAGAGGGGACTGATGGTAAAACCACACGAGACCTTTCTGGATGGACGTGTGCTGTCCTAACTATGTTAAGGTTATGCTACTTGGTCAAAACTCACCCGTTAGGGACAGTAAGCAAGCAAAGTCAGCTGGAGCTAATAGTTTAAGGAATCTTTCCTCTTAAATACCAGAAGGTGGCGGTAGCCAAATGTTCATTTCATTTTACAAATGGGGTTTCTAGTGAAAAACATTCATTTGGAGAAATGGCTTTCCTTTTTGTTAATGAGCTCAGCCAGCTCGGTGATAAGGTACAACACAGCTTTCATCTTCACTTTCATGATCTTCTTTCATAACAGTATCTGATATATAATCAGCTTTAGCTAATTTGGGGCACGTTTTACCAGCAAGTAATAAACACCCTTGTACGTTTTGTAATTAGTCAGTTTTGAAAGTTTTTGCTTTAACAGTTTATAAAAGAATTAGTAGCTCTGGACTATAGTCTGAATATTTTGATATACACATTGAGGGTTCAGTTTATAATTGCTCTTGAATTGACCAGACCTTCCCCTCCCTAACCCTGTAGTAGAAGCTGAGCAAGACTTGATGTGGTCTTGGCCTTGTTTGTCTTCTCAGACAGGAAGGGGCTTCAAGGTCTATGAAATAGTGGGGACAGCTTAGCCACACTGGAGTGAGTTACTGCCACCCGCAAGATACATTTAAATAAATCACATTCTTATGTTACTCTGGTGTTCAGCCTTTGCTGCTTCAGTCTTTCCCAGCCACTTTTCAAACTATAGTGAATAGCTATATGCAAAGGCTGAACAAGTTACGCTGGGAAATGTAAAATAAACCTGCTAGCGGAGTTTAGGACAAAATGAGAAGACAGCACCAATAAGAGACCTGAGAACAGTTGCAAATAAATAGGCCAGTCCAGTGTTCAGAAGCCTGAGTACCAGAGTCAGGCAGACTTGAGTTCTAATCCTAGCTCCTCCCCTCACCAGCTTTTGTCATTGTGGGCCCAATAGTTTTATCACAGTGCCTCATTTTTAAAATGAAGATTCAGGGGAGTAATTAATACAGTATAAAGGGTTTAACACACTATCTAGCAATAATAAATAAGTGGCTTTAAAAGTAGATAGGAATTTAATGTAAAACTTTGGGGGGGAGCAACAGCATCCTTTTTGCAAATGAGTTCTTTTTTTTTTTTTTTTTCAGATATAGTGTCATTGTGTCACCCTCGGTAGAGTGCTGTCATCACAGCTCACAGCAACCTCAAACTCTTGGGCTTAAGCAATTCCCTTGCCTCAGCCTCCCAAGTAGCTGGGACTACAGGCATCTGCCACAACACTCAGCTTTTTTTTTGTTGTTGTTATAGTTGTCATTGTTCTTTAGCAAGCCCAGGCCGGGTTCGAACCTGCCAGTCCCAGTGAATGTGGCCAGCACCCTAACCACTGAGCTATAGGCGCCAAACCTGCAAATGTGTTCTTATGGGGAAGCCACTCTGGTTGAAAGAAGGAGGGACGTTGGAGGCCCACTCACTAAACCTGACCACTTACTAGCACCCCCTGAGATGTCTCCAAGATTCCTTGGCCCACTTTCTGAAGCCTACTGGCAGCCTAACTGATAGGGTAAATCATTAAAGAGAACAGAACTCAGCTCTTTGTTAGTTCCCAAAATTTCTGTTGTGTTCAGATAAAGAACTTTTTTATCTGGTTTTCTGTCTTAGTTTTTTTTTTTTTATTGAATGGTAACTATGTACATTAATGCACTTCTGGGGTACAGCGTGGGGTTTTCACATGCAATCAAAAATACTTCCATCAAACTGATCAACACAGCCTTCATATCATTTTCTCAGTTATTGTTTTAAAACATTCTCATTCTACTCTTAGAGAGATTCACTTGAACCCCTGTAAGATAAACCTCAAAAATGGTTCCTCCAATCCCCCTCCCTCCACCCATTCCCCCTCTGTCTTAGTTTTAAAACACCAGCATCTTACTTTGATAAAACTGCCATACTTTCTAACCAGTTTCCCCTAGATCTACTGTGACAATCCTCCCTTCTTAGTCACTGACACCCTTTTCATTTTTTTTTTTTAATGTTTTTTGAGACAGAGTCTCACTTTGTTACCCTTAGTAGAATGCTATGGCATCATAGCTCACAGCAACCTCAAACTCTTGGGCTCAAGTTATCCTCCTGCCTCAGCCTCCCAAGCTGGGACTATAGGCACCCACCATAGCACCCAGCTGTTTTTTAGAAAAGGAATCTTGCTCTTGGCTGAGGCTGATCTGGAACTCCTGAGCTCAGGTGATCCACCCACCTCAGCCTCTCAGAGTTCTAGGATTACAGGCACAAGTCACCACACCCAGTCCCTGATATCCTTTTCAAATAAAAGAAAAAACATTTGAGTATTTGAGTATGTTACTCCCTTGATTAAGAATATTTGTTAACTGCTTATTGCTCTTAGGATAAAAATAAAACCCAACTTAAAAGTCTTTCTTGACTTTGCACATCTGCCACTTTCCCATCCCATCAGGCCACCTGCCTCCTACTAGACTCTGCTCAGATCCTGAC
Organism: Galagoides demidoff; assembly: GCA_963574575.1. Lineage (NCBI taxonomy): Eukaryota > Metazoa > Chordata > Mammalia > Primates > Galagidae > Galagoides > Galagoides demidoff. Next base: position 16,520 of record CAUYQV010121364.1, read on the forward strand.
AGGTGCACCACGCTGCCCAGGCCAGGCTTCTACCCTGCTGTTCCCTCAGCCTGTACGACTGCACTGTCCTTCCCTTCAATCCCTGTTCGTGAAGCCTCAGCTTCAGGAGAAGGCCTCTCTGAACTCTTACTCACATTTAAGCCTCTGCTGTATTTGTCCAGAGTTCCCTATACCTTGTCATCAGTATCACTCTTTATGCTTTATTGTGAATATTTAATTTCACTCTTGTTTCATTACAAACTAAGTTTTATGAAGGTAAAGGTTTTCTCTCTTTATTAAGTGCTATATCATAAGTCCCTTGTACCACATCTGGCATATGATAGGTGCTTTTAATATTTGTTGGATATGTGGTGACTGTACCTTTCCCAAGAAAAATATTTATTTCTTTTTCTTTCTTTTCTTTTTTTTTTTGTAGAGACAGAGTCTCATTTTATCACCCTTGATAGAGTGCCATGGCATCACACAGCTCACAGCAACCTCCAACTCCTGGGCTTAGGCTATTCCCATGCCTCAGCCGCCTGAGTAGCTGGGACTACAGGCACCCGCCACAACACCCAGCTATTTTTTTGTTGCAGGTTGGCCAGGGCCAGGTTTGAACCTGCCACCCTCAGTATATGGGGCCAGCACCCTACCACTGAGCCACAGGTGCCGCCCCAGGATGAATATTTATTAATAATCTTGGTTTATATCCAGTCTTTATATTTATTGCACTAACTAAATGGAGTTATTTTGAGTTTTAATTTTTGTTTCCTTTTTTTGAACTTTTTAAAATTTCAGGCCTGTCGAGGGGTCCAGACAGCTGCAGCTCCAGCCCCCCGGATCAAGAAATTTGCCATCTACCGATGGGACCCAGACAAGGCTGGAGATAAACCCCGTATGCAAACTTACGAAGTTGATCTGAACAAGTGAGTATCTCTGTGAAAGCCAGTTATGTGGCTCGGCGCCTGTGGCTCAATCGACTAAGGCGCCAGCCATATACACCTGAGGTGGCGGGTTCGAATCCTCAGCCCGGGCTCGCCAAACAACAGTGATGGCTGCAACCAAAAAATGGCCGGACGTTGTGGCGGGTGCCTGTGGTCCCAGCTACTTGGGAGGCGGAGGCAGGAGACTCGCTTGAGCCCAGGAGTTGGAGGTTGCTATGAGCTGTGATGCCATGGCACTCTACCCAGGGGGA
>CAUYQV010121366.1:0-12494 GCA_963574575.1 Galagoides demidoff
TACACCTAAGGTGGCGGGTTCGAATCCCCAGCCCAGGTCCACCAAACAACAATGATGGCTGCAACCAAAAAATGGCCAGGCGTTGTGGCGGGCGCCTGTGGTCCCAGCTACTTGGGAGGCTGAGGCAGGAGACTCGCTTGAACCCAGGAGTTGGAGGTTGCTATGAGCTGTGGTGCCATGGCACTCTACCCAGGGGGATGCTTGAGGCTCCGTCTCAAAAAAAAAAAAAAAATAAACATAATAGATTAGGGCACACATGGATAATCCTGGATGATGTAGTGATGATATTTTATTATATCTACAAAGATCTTTTTCTTAATAAGTTCAGATCCACAAGTTTCAGCATTCAGCACATGAACAGATGGGTTTTCTATCCACTGTGTTCTTAGTGTGTACAACGGACTGGGTGGTTTAAACATGACAAATGTATTCTGTCATAATTCTGGATGCTGGAAATTTGGGGATCAAGTTATTGGCGGGGTTGATTTCTTCTGAGGCGTCTCTCCTTGGCTTATAGAGGGCTGTCTTCTCCCTGCGTTGTCATGTGACATTCCTCTATCTCTGTATGATTCTAAATTTTCTTTTCTTATAAAGATACTAATCATGTCGAATTAAAGTATTCCCTAAGGACCGTATTTTATTTAATTACCTCTTTAAAGATGCTATGACTTCAACATAAAAATTTGGTGAGAGACACAAGTCAATCTATAATAGCAACCATTCAACTGAATACAGACCCTAACGAAAAATCCTGACTCCTGTATTTTATCCTTAAATGACATAGCATATCTTTTTGAAGATCTAGATGAGATAAGCTAAGAATGATGATACCATGTACTTTAAAGAAATTTTGTGAGGGTGGAGTAAGAGATTCATGATATGTACAAGCTCCATGAGAAGAGGAAATCGCTCTTCTGTTGGACCTTGCTGAGCTGGTTTTTTACATGGTGCATCACAGATGCTCAACAAATATCTGTTGAAGAATCAATGAGATGTGAATCTGACAAAAATCGGTGCTTGATAAATGAAAATAAGTTGCATGTTGTAGCTGAATATTTTTGTTTATATATTTATACCCCCCAAAAGAATAGTTAGAGGCTATATAACATATAGAAAATACCTCATGGATTAGGTAATAAACATAAGACATGGCTCATCTCCAAGATCTCTTTATGTATTTAATCAATTAGAGATCCTTTTTGAGTGAGTGCACTCTTTTCCTGTGTTACAAATTATCTTAAGATAGTTCAACCAATGATTCATTAATATGTATGCCAACAATTTTATAAAATGAATACAAAGATGAGCTCAGCATTGCTATAAGGACAGGTAGTAGGAAGGGAAACACATGAAGAATGAACATGTTATCTGATTTCTTTTTTTTTTCATTCTGTCATTGTGAGGAATATTTGATGGATTTTTCTTCTCTAAAGAATCTATTGAAGTTATCTCCAAGTCTCATAAGAGATTTGTTGTGAAGCTATCAAAATAGCATTTAATATTCTTCCTGTACCATTTGTAGAATGAATAAAGTTATAAAGATTGGCAGTTCCTATAAAGGAAAGAAATATTACTATCAAAGTAAGGTTCCCAAAGCTTAACTTACACATGTAGAAAACTAATTGCAAGATGATATATTTTGGGAGGAATAAACCAAGACAGGCCTATCTGGTTTCCACTTTGAGCTAAATGCCAGGCTCTGACGAACAGTTGGTTTTATTGATTTATTTGGATGGGCACCTTTCTAAGTATATAGAAAAATCTTTATTTATAAACTTGGCTAGATAGGATAATTAATTCCATCAAGTGGAACTTGTAAGATGGTCTTAAATTTTTCTTAATTCATTTACAATTATGTAATAAACATTAATAACACATTGCAGATAAAATATGTCATAGAGAACTAGATTATTTCTGCTTTCACAAATGCGTCTTTATCATAAAGAAGTACAGGTAATGTAGTTTCACTCTCAAAATGTATAGCATGAAAACTGCTAAGTCAGAGTTTCGTTTTCCTACCAAGACACTACCAGATTATAAAAATATGGTATTTTGGAAGCAGAGATCTACTCTTCTTCAACTAAGGAGAACTGAGAAGCTCTGCGTGTGTTCTCATGCAGAGGCCATGTGAACAAGCAGTCTGCAGGACAAAAGTCGCTCCAGGTGTGTTTTGGTTAAGATTTCTTCTCAGAACAGGAAGGATGAAATTTAGGATTTCTGCAGGATAGACAAAACAGTGACATCTCAGCAGGGACTGTAGTTATTCCCTGTTCCAGAATGTCAGCAGTGACTATTGTGAATCACAGGGTAAGAGCAGGCATGTCCACCACTGCCATGGCTAATGGGCAAGTTCCAACTGGTTATACACAGATCTCCTTGGTGTAACCAATTCATTTCCCTTTGTGCACTTATTGAAATGAAACATTTCCTGTCCCCCTAACGCGCACGCACTTAGACGGCTTAACTATCCAGCCTTGTCAAATGCAGACCATTCCTAGCTAAGAATACAGATGGAAAATCTGGAATTGAGAATCTCGTCTCTGGTTCTTGGTTCTCTTGACAGAAAGACGCTACTTTTATCTCACACTTCAAGCACTATACTCCTTCCTTTCCATTCAAGTACTCACTTCAATTCTTACACCATCCTCTTTTTCATCTAATATAAGTTTTGGCATACTCTATAATATTGCTTTTGAATGAACCTGCCTACCCCTAGAACTCTGGTCATCAACTTTTTAGCAACAGTTAGACTCCAGATAGAGCAAAACAACAGCCCTCCGAAGCGGTCAGAAAGCAGCGGAGAAGGGGCAGGTGCAGAGTGTGCAAGTTTGCTCCACTCGCAGACGAAAGCATACAGACCACATGTTTCCAAACTGATCACATCCTTAGCTTCAGATTTTTTCATAATATTTTCATTCATTTTTTAAAACAACCACATAAAATTATTTAAGGGATTAAGGATCACTTTCCAGATGCCAGGAGTAAAATCAAAAGAAATAAAAGAAATGATCTCTCACCAAAGAAAGTAAGTAGATATGCTTAAAGGCAGCAGGGGAATAATTTCTAAGGAGATTATTCGGTAAACATGTAATAGTTTCAAAACTGTCTCACATCTGTATAGTTTAAAAACTGCATGCGTGTGCACAAGTGTGCATAAATGTTTGCAAAATGTAAAGACAGAAACTGGTGAAGAGTCATGAGATACTCAAATCAACTTATCAAGGAGAACTTCCTCAGAAACTAAGTCGAAGTAGGTCTCATATCAGGATTCCTTATTGTACTTCACGGATTGTACCTTGTATTGTACCTTGTATTGTGCTTTCATTTCATAATTACTATTTACATCTCTCTGGCCTTTCTTCCCTCCTCAGTAAACTCTTAAGGCCAAGATTTGTTTTGCTCATAACTAGATATCTAAAATAATGTTTACATGATTAACTAAACTAGTGAAGACGTGGAGCCTTTAAGCTTTTACAGGTTTCCCCTCATTAGTTATGCTTTGTCTACTTAAACTCAAGGTTCAGAAAATTCTTTCCTAAAAATCTCACGATGTTTATGTGAGTAGGAAAAAAATTACAGGTATAGCTGTTGCTAAAAAGCCATTGTTTGGGGGAGAATTGATTTCACTTTAATGAATTCATTCATTTCTCAAGTGCTCACAAATGTGCAAAGATCTGTGCTGGATTCTGGGTACAGGAAGATGTTCTTGCCATAAGATGGACCATAATTAATTGGACAGATTGGACCCGAAACAAACATTTCCAACACAACATGTCACTCTGCTGTATGAGCAAGAACAAGGGGAAGGCTCTCAGGATAAAGTGGAAATGTTTTTTCAGGGATGACCTTTAATTTTGATCAATGCTGAACAAATGTTGTACTTGTGGGAAGAAAGAGAAAGCACTGACTAGGAAGAAGAAGAGGAAAAGGGCACGGCGTGCTCAGGAATACCAAGCAGTGTGATGCAACATTCATGGAACACCCAGGCTGGGGGAGGGTGTGGGGGACATAAAGGAACAAAGAAGAGAAAAATGCCTGCTTCTTGGTTACACTGAAAGGGTCAAACTACCATTTTCCATCTTCACCATGACTCTACTAAATACACATGCTTTGAGTAGAAATGAGGGGAGTTTGGATAAAAATGATGAAAATTTTAAGAAAGATTTTACACTTTCTATTCTTGATAAACATCAAGAGCAGAATGGAGGAGACAAATAACCTGTGACTATAGTTGGCATTAGCGTGATAGTGAAGAAATGCAGTACATGCTATGTCAGGTTTTTCTCTTCCTAATACACTATGAAGAAATAACTATTTTGGTTATTTGACATGTGAAGTTCAAAGTTTATGAATAAACCTCTAGAAATGCCAATTTGGAAATCCTGCATACTTATTACAAATGCTCTTGTATTGTTCACGTTTAGGAGTAAGGTTATAATTTACTGCCTGGAGCCTGAGATGAAGCTTTATTTGGGACAGCTGATTGGGATCTGAGCAAAAGGTGACAACCCCTTAATTCAGTAAGATTAAACATATCTATGTAATGTGCTCATAGTCCATCTTCTCCACGTAGGAATATTCTAAACTATTATGCTCTTCTGCCCTCAGGAGACAACATGTTTTGCATTGGGAGATGACTCTTCAGGGGGAGAGCCCAGGGGACCTTCCCTTCTTCCTGCTGAGCCTTCACATTATCTGGCCAAACTACTTCCTCATGTCCCTCAATCTTTCAGACCAATTTTTTTCAAGATATCTGTCTTTGTTTCTTTAACACACATGGTATAAAAATTGTTACACTTTCTGTTTTTGAGGATATTCCCAAGAGATATCAAAGACATAGAAATTTAATGCTTTGCTCAATGACATTCCCTTGGGCCCAGGTAGTGTGCCAGTTGTCACGGCCTGTACTTCTAGTTCTGGCCCCATCCTTATTAAATGTTCATTCTTTCCTAACAGTACCCAGTTTCTTTATTGCCTTTTCCTACTCTGTAATTTGCCACTCTAATATTCTTCTTATTGCCAGCATTGCTTGTCTTTCCTTCTTCTCTTCCCTGGATATTGCCTAACAGCTCACAAATGGAAGCTCTTGTTTTCCCTAGGAGTTACTTCTTCACATAAAAGCACACAGGCACATGGCACAGCTCTCCCTTTCCACACTTTCTACCTTCCTTCTCTTCTTCAATTCCTCTAAGAGAAACTTCTCAATGCAGTCGCTGTCTCCCTTTTTGTACCATCCATGAGCTCCACCCCCACCTCAGTTACTCTGGTGCTTGTGTTCAAAGGACAGCAGTGAGGCAGAAACTGAACTTCAGTACACTCCACGCCTCTGTAGGACAAGTCTAACTTTATGTCACATTCACTCTCTTCCTTAAACATCTTATGGTGCTTGTGTGGTATTGTCTTCTAGATTCCTGACTGCTGGTGGAAAGCCATCTTCATGCTCTTAAGAGAAGGCAGAATATAAACAGGGTTTCTCTCTGTGAAGTTTCTCTTAACTCTCTGCCTCCTTTCAGAGAACATGCCCAGCTGAGGCTTTAAAAGTTCAAGCCTAAGATTCTTTCATTCTATGGTCATCTTCTAAATGTTTCAGAGCACGATATAACCTAAACAACATCATGATGAAATTAATTGTTATAGGTAGCAAACTCGTGCTTGGTTTCTCTGAATGCTCAGCTTCATGTCAAAAAGCACCACCAATAGTTATTTGAAAGATAGATTCTGAAACGCCATAGGCTTCTAGGATGACGTATGTTAACCATAGTCTGTTCTAGATCATCTCAGTCTCATCTATGTGTTTGTTCAAAAAAAAAGGGAGCATATTGCAAGGGTACAAGTCAAATCTATCAAGAATAGAACATAAATGTCTTAACATAATAATCAAGTAAATGAGGCAAAAGTTATATTATTTAGTTTAATGTAAGCACTCCAAATTATATTAAAAAACCAACACATTGTACCTCACATATACATAAATGTATTCATGATCTATGTGTACATGAATTAATAATAAAAAAAAGACAGTGTGCATGTTAGTTTACTTGCTCTGAGATGAAATGTGAGGAGCAGAGACACAAATAAAACCAAGATTCTAAACAAGATAATCAAACAGCTTCCAGAGACGAAATGTGCATATTGGCCTATAATCAAATACCAAGTTTAATTCCCTTTTTCTGTCCATCACGTAACTGCATGGAGAAACTGGAGTTGCTGAGTCATTAATTTCTTCATCAAACTCAAAACTAATTGTATTCTCTGTTTTATCACAAAATAGTAATACCATTAGATTCAATAGGATCAATGTCTTAAGAGGCAATAATGTTAGGGAATAATTTGGCTTTATTTTAGTGTATATTAATCCAAGATATTAACCTGCACACAAGTGGACCATATATGCAAATGGGTCATATCTGTCTTTCATGTACCATTTTATTTTTCTGAGCAATCATTAAATCTAGAATAAAAGCTATGATAATTTTCAAAAGTACTATCTAATGAACTGCACGTATCATGAGTCTGAAACTGGATGGTCAGGAGGGTGGGAAAACACCTGGAATGAGACTGCGGATAAAATCAATAATGACAGGCTCAGTGGCTATGGCTCAAGTGGCTAAGGCGCCAGCCATGTACGCCCAAGGTGGCAGGTTCGAATCCCCAGCCGGGGCCCGCCAAACAACAATGATGGCTGCAACCAAAAAATAGCCAGGTGTTGTGGCAGGTGACTGTGGTCCCAGCTACTTGGGAGGCTGAGGCACGAGACTCGCTTGAGCCCAGGAGTTAGAGGTTGCTGTGAGCTGTGATGCTACTGCACTCTACCCAAGGGGACAGCTTGAGGTCTTGTCTCAAAAAAAAAATCAAGGATTACAAAGTGACAGTTTGAATTAACTTTACCATAAGAAGCAATTCAGTGCTATAGAATTTACAGTCTCATCAAAGAGTTTCCAGTTTTGCACGTATTAAAACAAGCATCCTGCACAAGGATATATTGTTTGCACTTCTGATGAGACAGAACAAGAAGGCTTCATTTTGGATGGGCTACAAGCATTACTCTGTATGAACTAGAACAGGAAAACCAAATTTCGATCCAGCTTGAAGATAAAAATAAAATATAAGAAAGCTCCATAATTCTCTTACTAAAGTTAATAAAGATGTAAATAGGGCATAGGAAAGCGTACTTCTGGTAGACTAACCTCATTTAAGAGTAAGTCTGTAATTACACTGCATACACATGTACATATATGGCATATGGTTGCCTGTGTGGTTATAGACACACACGCAATAGTTCTGTGCTGCAGAATAATGTTGTAGTCAACCACAGACCACATATATGATAATCAAGAACGACAGGCTCAGTGCCTGTGGCTCAAGTGGCTAAGGCGCCAGCCATGTACGCCCAAGGTGGCAGGTTCGAATCCAGCCTGGGCCTGCCAAACAACAATGATGGCTGCAACCAATAATATAATCTGCAACCATCAGATTATAACGGAGCTGAAAAATTACTATCACTGAGTGACGCTGTAGCTGTCCTAAAATTATCCTAGCACCATGTGTATTATTCATATATTTATGGTGATGTTGATGTAAACAAATTTACTGTACTGCCAGTGGGATAGAAATATAACATATGAAGTTATGTACAGGGTGCAGTACTTGATAATGATAACAAACAATTATGTTACTGGCTCATGTATTTACTATACTATACTTTTTATCTTTTAGAGTGTGCTGTACTTGTATAAAACAACTGTGGGCAGGTATTTCCGGAAATACTGTAGAAACTAATAAATTTCCCCATGATTCTGTCACAAATAAATCCATACTGTTCAGTTGTTTCATGTTTTCAAATGAGTTTGTTTTTTCATTTCTGATACCTCCTAGTTAATTGTTATTTTTATGTTACAGCTTATTTGCAAAGATCACACTTTATCTTTGTGGATTATTACCATTCTGTTTAGAACCTTTTACAAGGCTTTTCACATATTTATAATAAATTCACTTAATGAAGAAATAATTTATTGTAAATAATAACTAAAAGATATGTAGTACCTCTCAAAGGGAGGAAATATGTTACAGTAGAGAGAGAAGTGTCAATATAAGACGTGGAGGAAGTTGGGTACGGACAAATATTAACCAATGGTTCTAGTTGAATACAGTAACTTTATCAGGGTTTTGCCTGAGTTGTACTTAAAAAGTCTAGAAAAGAATGATTTTAGATTAGTGAACACGGAGCTTCAATTTTCACAAATATAGATGAAATGACATGTATTTTTTCAAAGTTTTCCATACTAGGGAACACTCCATAGATCTCCATTTTCCCTAATATAGCTGAGGCTCTAAGTGAATACTTTATAACCATATGGCCTTTATTTGATTATCACAGACATTTTGTGATTAATGGATGAGTGAATTACCATGTTGGAAATGTTGGTGAGGGGTTGATATTTTTAAAAGGTATTCTTCATGATTTTAATGAAGGAAGAACAAACACCTCAAGAAATGTTCTGACAGTATGTGAATTTATGCATTGATGTGCAATTAGAGAATCACTTATTAGATAGAGTTTTACATATGTGTGCAGATTTTGCTGCTGTTCAAGTTTTCTTGCAAAGTGATTCACCTTATATACCTTTGGGTACTTGATAGCACCAACTTGACACCTGCTATTGGTGCTGGGCCTTGTGGGACCTGCTCATCATTCCATACCTCTCCTAACCTGAGCCTTCTCTTCACACCATCCAAGGGGTTGGAGCAGTGGCTGCTCAGGGTGTCTCTGGGAACTTTTCCTTTCATGAATGTTTAGCAATAATCTAACTGAAATAGAAGATATTGTGAGTCACTTACATATGTGCTACAAAATTCACACTAAACACATAGCCCAGCCCACATCAGCAGTCGCTTTGTAACATCTCATAGAATCAGAGAAAGTATGACAGAAGGAAGGTGAATGTGAAGAAACAGTCCTTAGTGGATTGGGGCAATTACCTTCTGTAGAACTTAGAAAAGGTAAGGCACTCTACTGCCAGAGCCCCTCAATGTACCATAATGGTACATTGCTGGAATGCCTCTCTCTGCCTAGAAAGGGACCCAAGTGAAAGGTTTGTGAACTGAAGCTTCATGGGCTCCACAGTAAATACACTGCAAGCAGCAGCTGTCGATAGCTACCCTGGGAAGCAAACAGAAGGAAAAGCACTGGAGAAAAAGACAAAAGAAAGAAACAGGCTGGGTTTAAAAGCACTGACCGTGAGTATCCTGAGACAGGCATTTTAATTTGTGCTCCTCCGCAAAATTGCTTGGGTGACTGTGACATGGGAATTAGTAGGAACTGCTTAACTTTACAGATATTCATCAAGTACCTATTATGTACAATGCAACGGTTATTTTCTCTCAATCTAAATAGCAGTTTAGAACGATGACATTACATGTTACAGAGACATGGAAGCAAGTACCTTTGTTATGAGAACCACAAAAGATAAATTATGTGTGACAGAGTTAATATAATGGAACAAATTATTTTATCTATTTGAGGAGAACCATGTAGTATGAAAGGTTTTCAAGAGGAGACTGGAAAGTGAATAGATTTAAGAGAAAGACATACAGCAGTGCTAAGAGAAACCAACCTGAATAAATTTGTTGTCGAAGGTAAAATTCTCAAGAACATAGCTTAGTATTCAGGGTCTTTGACAATCTCTGAGCAAATGCTCCATCCCTCATTGCATTTACCCCACACACTGTGCACCAGCCCAATCTCCCGAATGTGTAACTGCCCCTCCAACTCCTGCTGTCTTTTGTTTGCAGTTCTGTGCGCCAGGAACACCCTCTCCATTGTCTCAGTCTAATTATCTTCTCTACATCCTCAAGTTCCATCTCAGTGTTGCTCTCCTGGAAAGTCCTCCTGCCTTTTCCACAGCATAATTAATTACTCTTCCCTTTGTGTTTTCATATCTTTTGCTTATCACTGTTTATGATGGTAATTTTTGTGTCGAAATTTACTTATTGAACAAGTCTTTGAGGTTTAAGATACTGATTAATTGAGTTGATGGGCACTTGGATTGATTGATGTCTTGCAATTGTGAAGTGAGCTGCAATGATCATTCCAGTGCGAATGCCATTCTGGTAAAATGTTGTCTTTTTCTTCTTCTGGGTAGATACCTAGCGATGGGATTGTGGGATCAAATGGAAAGTTTACTTTTAGCTCTTTGAGGATGCTCCATGCTTCTTTCCATAGAGGCCATACTAGTTTGCAATCAGCACTGTAAAAGTGTTCCCTTCCTTCCACATCTCACCAGCATCTGCCGCGTTGGGAATTTGTGATGTGGGCTATTCTTACTAGGGTTAGATGATATCTCAGAGTGGTTTTCATTTGCATTTCTCTGATGATTAGGGATGCTGAGCATTTTTTCAGGTGTTTGTTGGCCATTCATCTGTCTTCTTCAGAGAAGGTTCTGTTTAAGTCTCTTACACACTTCTAAATGGGGTTGTTTGCTCTTTTCTCATTGATTAGTTTGCATTTTCTATAGATTGTAGTTATCAGCTCTTTGTCAGATTCTTAGCATGCATATATCTTCTCCCATTCTGAAGGTTGTCTGTGCAATTTAGTTGTTTCACCCTTAAAGGTCAAATGTGAGGGTATACAGCACACCCCTGGGTGAATGGCTCAACTACAACTTGAACTCTAGCTAACAAATGCAAACAAGTAACCTAGTCATTTGTACCCTCATATTAATTTGAATTTTAAAAAAGAAGGGAAGATGATTAGTTTGTTTTGTAGGCCTGGTATGCTTCGCACAGCCTATCATACTTAGGGATGCGATGCTATTTGCTAAATGAATTCAGAGAATTAAAAAGCATGCAATTGCATGTTCAATATCTTTTAAGGTTTTCTTTCATTGCATTTGTTTTTTGTTAGTGTTCCAGGTTCACTGAGGTTACAAAGACCTAGATTACACTGTTTGCATTTGTAGTAAAATCCCTCTTATAATTGTATCCCTCCCCTAGGAGGTGTGCCACACACCTTGACCCCCAACTTCCTCCTTGCTTTTGTATTCCTGAGAAAAATTACAGTTATATTTACTCTATTTTACATTGTCTCTTAGTTAAGAAAACAAACTTGCTAAAAAAAGATAACAAAAAAGCAAACATTAAAGATATATATATACATATATCTACAATATGCTAATATTGCAATATAACTATGTATATATGTATATACAGCCTAAAGAAAATATATACAGTGAACACTTGTTCTAAACTAAGAGAATACAAATGTATAAATCTGATGAAATTATCAAATACTACAAATTCCCTACTTAATTCATATTTATTGATTGGATTTTATTAGTATTAAAAAATTAATAGAAAAGTAACCGTGAATAAAATTTGCATATAAATTTGCACAGTGATTGCTTTCTTGTCTATGATCTATTTACAATGGTAAAAATTGATTTCTGGGGTAATGGTCAACAGCATTAAGTGATACATTGATAAATTCTAAAGAAGGTTAATAAAACTAAATGTACTAAATTCTATCCTCTCAAAAAAGAGAAGACCTTCCAATAACTCTTAGACAAAGCATTAATTCACAAATCCTTATAAAACAGAGTGCAAAGTCAGTACTATAATTTAAGTATTAGCTATAGTATGTAGAGTTCCTCCCTCTAATATTTGAGAAGATGCGCAGATCACTACAAACGTTTTGTCATACACATGTTTCACAATTTATGTAAGGAGAAATAGGAAATTGCTTATTGGTCAGAAGAAAAGACATTTGGATATTCAAGAAACTGCTCTTGACTTCTTAATACGTTATATTATTTTTTCCTGTTAATTTTTAATTTTAAAACTTTCTATTATAAATAATGTAACATATCACACATAATAACTGAGTTGTAGGATCCAATAAACATTAGTATTACTTATTTCAAATGTAAATTTTTAGAGCTATAATCCAAATGTAATCATCTATAATCTCTATGGACACTCTTGTTTCTTTATCCTGGGTAAGAGACAACATTAACTGAATAAAGAAATTCGGTTCATAAAATGATCTTGTCACATTGGGCACTTTGTTACTAAATTTTACAACAATTATTTCTGTATGTGACTATGGAGTGTCATATCAGTCTTAATCTTTCATTGAAGATTTACCTCCCATCTAAGTGAACTATCTGGCTTCACAGACGAGTTTCTGATGAACCTAATTACCCACGTCTACTGAGAGTCACAGCTTTCCTAGGGGACCACTGGGACCCAGTGTTCCAGAGAAAGGCAAGGAAAAGGAATGGTTCTCTTCTCAAATCTTGCCATCAGCATCCAAATCAACAATCCTTGCTCTTTTAGTTCCAAATGGACTCACCTTAAATTCACAAGGTCACCTATTAAACCAGCAAGGATAACTCAAGCTTCTGTGATGAGACTCAAAAACTATCTCAGATCAAAACTGGCAGAAATACCATCTCCTTCACTGTCTTGTCTCCATTATATTTCTTCTCAGACTCCTG
>CAUYQV010121368.1:0-10636 GCA_963574575.1 Galagoides demidoff
ATGATCTGGCAATTATGAATTGGGCTGCAATAAACATTCTGATACAAACATCTTTATTGTAATGTGATTTTTTATCTTCTGGGTATATACCTAATAATGGAATTGTAGGATCGAATGGCAGGTCTATTTTTAGTTCTCTAAGTGTCTTAAAAGGCAAAGCAAAGCCCCAGCCTGGAAAGGTCGCATGTCACCTTGGGGAGTCTGATGGTGGCAGCCTCCAAACTGAATCTGGGCAGCTTCCTGGAAGCTTCTGGAACCCCATAGCCTTGCCATGGGGCAGAGTCAACGTTCGCACCTTGGGGAGACATATCACTAAGTAGAAAACCAAACACACTGTGTAAAGTATTAGCAGTTTGTGAAGAATTTTCATGCTTAACAAGTCACCCCAGGATTCTACTTTAAACAGGGAAATTTGGAAACCGATTTTGACTTAAGCTATCAGTGGATATTTTTCCAAGTTAATACATAGTTTTAGATACTTAGGAAATTATAAAGAAGAGTGCATATGTAAGTTTAATTAGCATTGTAAGTATTTGGGATGGTTTGACAGACAAATAGAAAACTTGAAATATAGCATTTTAGGCGGCACCTGTGGCTCAAAGTCATAGGGCACCGGCCCCATATATTGGAGGTGGCAGGTTCAAACCTGGCCCTGGCCCCAAACTGCAAATATATGTATATATATATATATATATAGAGAGAGAGAGAGAGAGAGAGAGAGAGAGGTTTAAAATTTTGTCATTTCGGTTTAAAGTATTTAAAGAAGTTTAGATAATTTAACAGATAGAACCAAATAATAACAAAGACATCCCCCAACACTTAAAAGTATTAAAGTTTGTTAGGTTTAAAATAGAACATCATGAAGAAAAACAGACTGTTGTGATGTATAAGCTGAGCTTTAACCTGAGACAGAATCAGGATTTTGTATTTCTCATTTTGATAAACTGCATTTGGGCTTTTAAAATTTTTCTTTTGTGGTAGAATACACATAACTTGAAATTTACCATCTTTATTATTTTTGAGTGCATGGTTCTATGGTATGAAACATATTCATGATGTGAAATCCTCACCATCGCCCTCTCCAGAACTCTTTGAGGCAGAGCATCTGAACCTTCATCCTATTAAACATGGACTCTCCACCTCACCTTCCCCCAGGCTGTGACAGCCCCGTCCTACTTTCTGTCTCCTTAAATCTGACCTCCCCAGGTACTGAACATAAGTAGAATCATCTGGCATTTGTCCCTTGGTGACTGGCATACTTCACGGAGCATAATGTCTTCAAGAATCATGCATGTTATTGTGTGTGCCAGCATCCCACCCTTTGTACGGCTCAGTCATAGCCCAGTGGGGAGACGCATTGCGTGTTTTTCCTGCTGAAGGACACATGGGCGTCTTCTGCCTCTTGGCTGTTGTGACCCATGCCACTATGGATGTGGGTTCAGATGCCAGCATCTGTCTGGGTCCCTGCTTTCATTCCTGTCATAGGCCCAGAGGTGGGATTGCTGGTTCAGACTATTTCCCAGTGTTCCTACCACTTTGCATTCTTACTAATAGCCCTCTTATCCCCGTCAATACTGGCTATTTTCTGTCTTTTTTGTAGCAGCCACCTGAATGGCCATGAGATGACATCTGGTTGCACTGACCCTTTCGATTCACATTTCTCTAATGATCCGGAACAATCCAGGCCCAATTCACAATGGACTTAGGATCAACTCCTGATGGACCCAGGCCCAGGCCTCAGGAGACCCAGAATCAGCCCAGGATAGATTCAGGGTTGACCCTGTCAGCTTTTGAAAGAGGAACCTGTGTCACAGCAGGTCCATCCTGCTGCGAGGTCCTGACCTCTGAACATTGTTTGATGTCAGCCCAGGCTTTAACATAGATAGTGCAACACCCACCTGTCTTCAGTCCTTTGTAAGATGTCCACCTTTCCTGAGCCCAGTGTCAATGTCCCCAAGAAGCAGTTCATGTGGGCTGGAGGCCAGTGTGAGTGTGCTTGTGGGGAGGGGCGCGTGCAGGGGTGAGTGGTAAGAGTGTGTGTGAGCTGTGCAGAGGACACTGGGAGGATTCTCCCGTGCCAGAGCCCCAAACACACAGCAAAAGCTACTCATAATGTTTAGACAGCAGGACAGAGCTGGACTGACCCATCATCAGCTGGCACCTCTTGCTTGCCACTGCCCCTCAGGCCACCCTCCTCCCCTGTGGACCCACCAAGCACACCCCAGGTTCTCCCTCACCACTCTCTCAGGGTGGAACCCTGCCTTCAGCCGTGACACTGACCCCTTGACTTGGATGGACCACCTGACAAACTGGGGGTGGGACATGGGTCTGAGGGAGGCCTCCTCCCATACCCCAGCCTCTGCTCTCCCCTGGCCAGCCTTCCTCACTCAGAGGGGATGCCCAGGAATGTTTTGAACTCAATTGTAGATGCCTGGTAGTTTCAAAGCTAAAGCTACATTGTGGAGTGCCAAGACCACTTCCCATAGTTTTTAGGCCTTTAGAAGACACTGGTGTCCAGGGACACTGTGATTGGCCAAGCTCACCAGGAGATTGCTCACCCCACCCAAGTGTGTCCTGCTGCAGCCTGGGGCAAGAAGCATGACTGCCACATGACCAGTCCCCACCACCTCTCCACACTCTGTGACCTCCTAGGGCCCCATCCAGGCACTGGTGTGTGTGTGTATATGAGTGAGTGTGTGTGAGTACATGTGAGTGTACGTGTGAGTGTGGGTGTGCTTGCATGTGTGCATGTGAGTCTGTGTGTGTGTGTGGTGTGCATGTGAGTCTGTGTGTGTGGTGTGCATGTGAGTCTGTGTGTGTGTGTGGTGTGCATGTGAGTCTGTGTGTGTGTGTGGTGTGCATGTGAGTCTGTGTGTATGTGTGATGTGCATGCCAGGGGCTGGTTGGACTTGTTGGTTGGAATTCAGACCCCAAGCTGACAGGGACAAGCTGTAGCTCTCTGTCTTGTGAGAGCCACAGTGTCTGCAGCTGCTTCAGCCTTCTGGGGACCATGATGTCCTGTCCAGGGTAGTGAGGGTGACCCTGTGGAAAATGGAGCTAACTCAGGCCCTGGACACGTTGGCCCCCCCTCTGCAACCCTCATGGTGCCCTCCCCCTGAGCCCTGGCCTATGGGACCTGTCCTAGAGGATGGAGGTCCCAAGTGGCAGTGGCCTCACTGCAGGACTGAGCCTGTACCTGGGCATTCTGCAATGGACTCCCTCAGTTCCCAGGGTTATGGTTTCTAAGCCCTCCCAAGTGCACTCAAAACACCAAACCAGCCTAACAGGATGTGTCCCCCACGGCAGGTGTGTCCACCCCGTCATGGCAGGTCCCTCCAGGCAGGGTGTGTCCCCTCAGGCAGGCATGTTCCCCTGAGACCTGGCATATCCCCCCAGGGAGGGTGTGTCCCCAGGCAGAGTGTGATCCCCCAGGGAGTGCCCCTCATGTCCCTCTCCGTGGGAGATGGGCTCAGGCTGCAGCACCTGCATTTCTATGTTCCCACCACCCTGGCTGGTGGCTCTGAGCTTACCCACACCCAGGTCCGGCTCAGGCCTCTGCTGGGCTCTGTGCTTAGGGCTCTGTGCAGCTGCTCCTTAGGGCCTGTGTGGTGCTTGAGCTGTGGCTAAATGCAGGCTCAGTTACCTGCCCCCCTTATTTGGTTCAAAGCAGAGAACATCCCTTGTATCAAGTGCAACCTTTGGTCCCAGCTGGAGCGACCATTTCATGTCTCAAACCTATCTCAATGTCCTGGTTCTTTTCTGTGAAATGATTTTCAAAATTTCTATAAAGAAGGGCTTAAAATAGTCTGTCTAGGAGCCACGGGAGCTGTGACCCAATTACTGCTCAGGAGAGGGAGGCAGGCGCGGTCTGGGCACATTCAGCTCTTCCCGAGCCCCCCCGCCCCCACCCAGCTGAGCGGCCTGTGCTGGCCCAGGGCCAGTGCCGCTCCTCTGTGTTTCAGCAGAGGTGCTTCTGACCCCCCTCACCTCCCACCACAGTGTCCGTGCCTCCCTCCAGGTCCTTGGCCCTGTGTGTTTACCTGCTAGGGCTCACACCCAGATGTGGGGATGCCTTTTGTCCTGAGACAAAAGGTACGCCCCCTGGACCACCTTGCCACACAACTGCCCCAAGGGTCATCAGTGTTTGCTTGCAGGTTTGGGTCAGGGCGAGAGGCCCATCATCTGAGATGATGAACTGGTCTCTGTCATTTTTCCAGGATGACCCTCAGGGAGTCTGGTCAGGTCCTTGTGTGCACTTCACCGGCTGGGCCACACTCCACAGACATCAGGTTTTCACAGATGCGAGGTCTGTGGTGACCCTGTGTCAGGGTTGGCGCCATTTTCCGACGGCGTGTGCTCACTTTCTGTCTCTGTGTCATGTTCTGGAGATTCTCACAGTATTTCAAATGCTTCCTTTATCTTATCTGTTATGGCGGTTTGTGATCAGTGACCTTTGATGTCACTACTGTAACTGTTTGGGGTACCACAAACGCACCTAAGTGAAATGGACAGCTGACCCCAGGACAAGCTGGTCTCCCACCTCTCGCCCCTCCTTGGGCCTCCCAATTCTTAGGACACACAGTGTTAAAGTTAGTCCAGTCGCTAACTCTGCAGAGGCCTCTACATGTTCAACTGGAAGGACAAGTCTCACGTCTCTCACTTTACACAACACCCAGAAAAGCTAAGCTCTCCGTGGTACCTGAAGGAAGGGATACATTCATCACGTCTTTTCTCCCTAAACTGAACCCCCAGGGGATCCAATGGTGGATGAGGTAGGCAGCTCTCCATGAAGGGCAGAGGTACCTGTCACCACCCTGTGCTCCCCCCAGGCCTGGGCGTGCCACCACCCTGCAGCCCCCGAGGCCTGTGTGGTGGGCCTCCCCAGCTGCTCACAGCGGGGTGGGGCTGTTGGCCTCCTGAAGACAGTTACTTCAGCCTTGAGTCTTGCCAAAGGGACCAGACCATGAGTGATGGAGCCTCTGGATCTATCCGTCACTTGTCAGGGCGTGTGGGCTGCCCTGGGTGCCTGCCCGCGGCACACCCTGCTGGTCCTAAGTATCCCAGATAAACCACAGGGAGCAGGGGATGGGGAGTGGCGTTGGAGGATGTGAAGACTGTCAGACTCAGACACTGGCCAAGGCCAGACAAAGCACTCAGGGAACGGTGGGGGCATTGCTCTATGGGGTGGGACACTTGGAAGGGCTTTTGAGGTGGCCAGCAGGTCCTACCTGGGCCTGGTGATAGGGTGTTTGCCTTACACTAGCTGACTGGACTGCACGTCTTTGGGGTGGTTTCCCTTGTCCAAGTTTTGTTTTCTAATGACCAAGCCATGCTGGTATGAGGTGCGAGCAGTGCTCACACCTGAGTCACCAGGGTGCCCCGCTCTATGCCCAGTGCCCTTACTGTTGGAGGCCCCGTCCCAACATAGGCAGCTGACCATGGAAGCTTGGAATGTCTGTGGAGGGCTGAGTGCTCACACAGAGACTCAAAGGTTCTCATGGGCAGCACCTGATGACTCCCAGAGACCAAAGACTCAATTGCCTTCAGGAGATTCAGGCCACCTGTGGAAAGAAGTGCCAGCCTGCCCCAAGCAGCCCATAACCACAGTGGGATTTGGGCCACCTGCACCAGTGTTTGGCTGAAGGGCTAGGAATGACAGGCACCACGGCAGGTATCTGTACAGAGGGCCTTAGGCTGAGCAGGCCTGGGGCACCACAGGGACGTGGGGCTCTGCCACACACACACAGAGCTCACCGGCGTGTCTGTGGCTGGAGACGGCCGGGTGAGCTGTACCAAGGAGGAGGCAGCTCTGCAGGCCTCACCAGCTGCAGCTGGGGGCTGGGGGTCCGGCCTTCCTTGAAAGAGGAAGGGTTATGGAGAAAGCTTTATTCCAAAAATGTAGGGAGATAACCACTTCAGATGGTCTTTTGGAGAAAGAAGAAAGGTCTTTGACATTTACAGTGCCATGTAGGAGGGGGGGCCTTCAGGAGACATGGCTGAGGCAGAGAGTTTGGGAGTGAACAGATCAAGGACTCCTGAAGAAATATGGACGTGGGCGGAGTCCTGGTCCCCAAGGGAGCAGGCAAGTCTCCATGGGCAACACGCCCAGAGCTCACTTTCCTGGAGAAGCCCCGTGTAGAGTGGAGGGGCTGGGGGTGCAGCTAGAGGGACCATCAGAGGCAGGACGACAGCCAGAGAGAAATTGGCATCTCAGAGGAGGAGCAGACACCTGAAAAAGCAAGGTGATTCCAGAACACCAGCGTATCTTAGTAGGTCAGGTCCTTGGGCGATGAGCAGCAGCCAGGACCTCTCTGCAGGGTCCACTCAGACGGCTGGCCACTCTGTCAGTGGGGGACTCTGAACTTGCATTTTCACCTCAAAATTCTGCCCTTATGCTCTGCAGCATAATAAATATATAAATACATTTATGATATTGCAAATAACATATTTATATACTATTTAACTGTCAACATGCAAACTTAAATGACAAATGGACGTGTTGTATGTTAATACATAAAGAATGCTAATGGTGGTAATTACAGTAATGTAGATGTGGCACTCCCCACATTTGTCCTCAGAAGTTACTTGAAGACAGGCTTTGGCCAACAGCCAGATGAGTTAAAAATGCCCAAGAGTGGGCCCAATGTAGACCATGGACTCTGGATGTTGACCCGTCTACACAGGTGCCCGGGTGCTGGGGCAGGCTGACGTGCAGGGGCTTCCTCTGTGCTGTCCTCTCAACTTCACCGTGAACCTTTAACTGTGTTAAAAAACAGAGTCTATCCCACGCTTGAAAGGAAAGAATAAAAACACAGCTTTGCAGCCCCCCAGCAGTGTTTGCCCTGTGGCCCCTTCTGCACTTGCCCAGGCCTGGGGAGCATGTCTCCTCCGAGTGACTTGCCCTACAGAGTTCAGATGCTGCCTCTGCCTTTTGGACAGCCAGGAAAATCGTGCCAGTGGGCACACACTGACAGCCTGCCCAGTGGCCAGGTCTCAAGAGGAGTGATGGTGTCAGAAGTCTCACGTGAAACCTTTTGAGCCATTTGTTTATTTTCATTCATAAAGAATAACTAGCTGGGACCCCCCCGATCGACACCCTGCTCCCCTCACTGAACTTTCCACCAGGAGCCTTTGTGCTGCCCAGCCCCCAAACCAGCAGTGCCTGGTGAATACAACCTGGAGCCCCCAGGAGACCCGTGGAAATCGGGGGACACGTGGGACTCCCTGAAACACTGGCCTCCCGGGCACTCTAATTTCCATAATGAAGATGTCTTACTTCATGATCAGAAAATAGGACTTGCTGGGCAATTCAGTGCTGCGTGTGTCCTGGCCAGTCTGTAGGATGAGGCAGTGGGCCACTCTGTCAGCATCAGTTGTCCTCCAGCAGCACGGCCTACCTTGCTTCCCTCCCTTCTGGGGACACTGAGTGGGGCTCCTGCCTCCCTTCCACCCAAGCGTCCCCCTCCTCCTCCAGGCTGGTGAGGGTCACTGCCCAGGGTTGGGGTGGGGTGGGGTCAGGGCTCTGAACCCGCTGGCTGGACCTCTCTGGCCTCTGAATTTGCTGTTCAGTCAGCAGAGGGAGCAGGCTCTGTGGTCGAGCAGCCCTGGGCTCCAGGTAGGGGACAGTTCTCTCATGCCCCTCCTGGGGACAGGTAAAGTCCATCCCAGTGAAATGGCACCACCCAGCCAGGCCCTACACTGGGCCCTGAGATCCTAGGGCCTTGTCCTCAGGGACCCGGAGGTCCCATGGACCAGATTGTCACTCTTTGCTGATGCTGGTCACCTCCAGCAGGCCACTTCCCTATGGGCCTGAGCCACTGGCCAGGTCTGTGTGACTGGCACCCTCTCCCCTGTTTCACCTGGTAGTGGGGCCCAGGGTCCAGTGTAGGGCCTGGCTGGGCAAAGGTATTTCCTGGCAACTAAAACAATTCTTCCTTGTGTCCAATGGGGCTTCTAGAACCTTCTGGGGTGGCTAGTGAGCTCCTGGGAAGATGCTTTCCAGACACACAATGTTTACAGTGGATGGATCTCCTTTGATGCCACCTGGGATGATGCCTGGGTGACATGTGACAGCAAAGTCCCATCCAAGTGTGTGGCACTCACGAATCTGTCTTCTGCTGTCCAGAGTGGCAACTCAGGTGAGGAGTTCCCAGGTTCCACAAGCTGGGGTCCCCTTCTGCTTTTAGGACCCAAACCAAAAGGACCCTCCAGAGTCAGCCCAGGCCGGGGTCTCACACCTCTCTCCGCCCACCCTGGGCTGGTCAGCCTTCCCAGGAGGTCACTCAGCCCTGGTCTGGCCAATTGCCTTCTGTGGGGAGAGTCTCCAGTCAGGGACCCCCCCCACCAACTCTGCCCCAAAGTCGAGTGTTCCACAAGGTCACACACACCCAGAACCTCAGGACGTGATGTTATTGGAAGCGTCTTTGGTTGGGACCTGTAGGTGAGCTCATCCTGGACTTAGGGTGGCCCCTGGGATGTCAGAGAACACAAGAGGCCACTGGAGACAGGCACAGGTGGTGGGGGCGTCCTGGACTTGAGGGTTCCAGGAGCTGAAGAGGCAGAAGGGCCTCCCTGGAGGCTTGGGAGGGAGATGTCCTGCTAATGCTTTGAGTCCCCAAAGCCCTGAGCTGGTACATGGCTGCTGTCCCCAGCCTCAGGTTGTGACTCTTGTGACAGCAGCCCTGGGATGCTGACACAAGGCCTAAAAGGATAGCCAAGGCTGTCTATTTCCTTCTGGGTGGTCTGGGACACGCTGTGGGCCTAGAGCCACCTCTATGCTCCTGCACAGATAAAGACACTGGGTGTGGAGGCAGCAGGACCCAGCTTTGAACCTCATAGCCTGGGCTCGGGCCACAGCCTGCGGTGTCAGGCCCCGGGGCAGGGTGGAGGCTGCAGGGGCAGGTGCTGGTGTCCACTGCAGGGCTCTCTAGAAGCTGCCCAGGACTCTGATGCCCTCACAGACCTCCCACCCCTGGCTTGTATGAGGCAAGGGCCTCCCAGGGTTCTGTGAGAGTTTTGTGGGGTTTCATCAGAGAGGGGGGACCTTCCAGCTGGGGCCAGGGATCATGCCCAACTCCCTGGGATTTTCAGATCTCCGCAGAAGCAGGTTTTGCCCAGATATGCTGCCCAAGGTCTCTGGGGAAGATGGTGCCAGGGAAAGACAATTTGCATCTCTCCCTGGTCCTCCTTGGACCCCAGGCCTATCCCAGGCTGAGACCAGGAGGCTGGGAGGTCACACAGCAGGAGGTATTGGGACCACACAGGTGCCTGGGGCTCTAGGAATAGAGGCAAAGCCCAGAGCCAGATGCTATGAGTAGCTCCCAAGGGGGCTTCCTCCTGCCCCTGTGGCTGGTGGGCCAGGTGGGCTGCTGCTCCCCACAGGCTGGGAGCTGGCTGCATCCCTTCCTGTCTGCCCCCAGCTGCCTGGCAGACAACACCTCACTGCTTGGGCTCAGAGCCAACTGGCACCCAGTGAGGGGATGTGGGGAAGCCCGGGTGATGGAGGCCTCCTCCTTTGTCCCCCTCTAGCCCAGTGTGTGAGCTCTGCTCCTACCTCCACGTGTGGTTCTATGGCCCCAGCCCCACCAGGCCTAAACACAGTTGTGTCTGCAGGGCGTGGCCTGCCCTACGGTGGGTGTGGGGGCCACAGCTGCAACAGCCACAGGCTGGTCGTCCCCCTGGGAGGGGCTGCTTGTGGTGAGTGAAGGAGGCCCCAGCCCCAGGGAACCCTTGGCCCGTGTGAACAGTGAAGGAGCTGTGGCAGGGGCTGGGGTCCTGACTGTCAAGGAGACCCCACGTGCTCCTGCAGAGAGTGGGTGGCAGGTCTGGCCCTCATATGACAGGAGGGTGTCAGGGGAGGCCCCTGTGTCCCTCCCTGGGCCAGAGCCCTGGATTTCCCAACATGTTTCAAGCCAGCAGCTGACAGATGCAAAGGTTGCTGCTGCCTAATCCTTCTCCAGCAAAATGCCAGGAGCTCCCAGACGCTAGGCAAGTATTGATCACCAAGGCACTCACAGAACCCTAAAGAGCAGGTGCAGACATGAGCAACAGCCTGGCCCCCAGAGGGCAGAGGCTGGCCGGCAGCAGACACGGTGGGGCCCAGCATCCCAGACCAGATCCCAGAGAACAGGGTCCTGTCCCTCTAGACACGGTGTGACAGCCCCATCTCCCCACCACATCTCCCACTCTGGAGCACGTCCTTAGGAGGTGCCGTGGCCAGTGCCACACACAAGCCACACTCCCACGCACACCCAGAATACCTTTAGGAGCTGCCTGAAAGAGAGCACACATGACACCAAGGGAGGACAGACGACACTGAGGGGGGACACATGACAACTGAGAGGGATGAAACACATCTTTAAAAGCATCTTCTATGGGCTATTGGCACAAAAATAGAGACATAGACATCTAGAACCAAATAGAAAACCACGAGATGAAACTAACATCTTACAGCCATCTGATCTTTGAGAAACCAAATAAGAACATACACCGGCTCGGCGCCTGTGGCTCAATCGGCTAAGGCGCCAGCCACGTACACCTAAGGTGGCGGGTTCGAATCCCCAGCCCAGGCCGCCAAACAACAATGATGGCTGCAACCAAAAAATGGCCAGGTGTTGTGGCGGGTGCCTGTGGTCCC
>CAUYQV010121370.1:0-12017 GCA_963574575.1 Galagoides demidoff
ATCGTCTACTGTTATTTGTTGGAAAACCGCTATAATAAATTTTTAAAAATCCACAATGGTGGGCGGCGCCTGTAGCTCAGTGAGTAGGGTGCTGGCCCCATATACTGAGGGTGGCGGGTTCAAACCTGGCCCGGCCGAACTATAACCAAAAAGTAGCTGGGCGTTGTAGCTGGCGCCTGTAGTCCCAGCTACTCGGGAGGCTGAGGTGAGAGAATCGCTTAAGCCCAGGAGTTGGAGGTTGCTGTGAGCTGTGTGACGCCACGGCACTCTACCGAGGGCCACAAAGTGAGACTCTGTCTCTACCAAAAAAAAAAAAAAAAAAATCCACGATGGTTGGAATGTGCAGGACACCTCTTTAGATAGGCCCTTTAGGGCAGTGCACAACTAGAGCAACCATATATGGCAGCCCTGGACATGGTCGCTACAAACAAGCCAACTCCTTCTGCAAGTTCCCGGCCAAAGAATGAACAATCTGCTCCACCGGAGGGAATACCAGCTATGCTAGACACAACAGACAGCTGGGTATGCAGAAGACAAAGAGATTTCTAAGGGTGATTTTGACTATGTTTCATATTCCCCTTATCCAGAACTTATATAAGGGATGACTTTCCATGGTATGTTTAGTCAGCAGAAAATATTACTGAGTCAGTGTGTGTGTGTATGAATGTATATATGAATATATATGTGTGTGTATATATATATATATATAATAGGTTCAAATTTGAGAGAAAGTATGAACACACGAAAGGAAGGTGCTGAAATACATGAATTTGGATGGCTTTCTCAGCTAATTTTAGTTTTCATGGACAACTAATGTTGATTCAAAGAGTGTGCTCCCTTTCCAGAGTGTAGACTTATCACTGGGAAGTGATCACAATTTTCACCATCTCCCTTTTTCTAATCTCCCCCCCAACCCCCGGCATCTAGATGTGACAAGTTTTCACCATTACAAGTAATGTGTGTCACTTCTAGGCTAAGGTGATTATGAAGCAGAGGTGCCTTCTCCATCTGCCCTGCCCATCTGTAGGCTGGGCCCTCAGGGGAAGGTAAAGCTGAAAATAGTCCCTGGAGCCCGGCCAGCTGGGTTCATATTGACCTGCTGCAGAGTGGGAAAGTTTCATTGCCCTAAGCAATAAAAGTAAAAGCCACCAAACATTGGAAGTTCATTCATCACAGTGTCTAGCATTACCTTCCTTAATATAATAGGTTATGATACATTTTGTCAGCAGACTAGTAGTGATACCAAGGAACAAAGTTACAGCAACTTTATAGAGGAAAAATGAAAAAAACTGAGGCCATTACTTTCATCTGTAAATGGCAAAGGACTACTCTTCCTAAATTTCAGAGTCAAGTGCTAGGGTAATTTCCATAGGTATTGCATGGGAATATGGTTTTGCAAGGCCCTGAACGCTTTTTGGAAGGCTGCTTTCTGCTCCTCCTTTCTGGAGCATGGGACCTGTGGCAGTGGGGACAGTGTGTAGCCCGCCCCAGCTAGGCCTGTCTCTGACTATTCTTGCTATTGCAGGTGTTCACTCTCCTGATCCAGGTGCAGCATGTGAGGGCCTGGAACATCTCCAAAGCTCCCTTTTGTAGAAAAATTATTGTATTTCAGGGGATGAGGTAATGGGGAGGAAGTGCTACAGTACAGTGGACTCTAAGTGGAATTTCAGTAAAATCCCAGGTCAACATCACCACATGAATCAGTCCAAGTGCTTACATTCTACCTGAATATCTGGCCTCTTTGCAGCTTAGAAGAGAAGTTCTCCTTGTCTATTGCTGTTTAAGGAATTTCTCCAGCTTACTCATTCTGGTTTAACATTATTGTTAGTAAACCAGGGGACGGTCTCACTGTTTATTAATTGATTCAATCTCTAACCTCTAAATTCAAGCTTTTTTTTGAGACACAATCTTGGGGTGGCGCCTGTGGCTCAAAGGAGTAGGGTGCCAGCCCCATATACCGAAGGTGGTGGGTTCAAACCCAGCCCCGGCTTAAAAAAAAAAGAGAGAGAAAGACAGAATCTCACTATGTCACCCTGGGTAGAGTGCTGTGGTGTCACAGCTCACAGCAACCTCAAACTCTTGGGTTTAAGCAATTCTCTTGCCTCAGCCTCCCAAGTAGCTGGAACTACAGGTGCCTGCCACAACCCCCAGCTTTTTTTTTTTTTTTGGTTGTAGTTGTCATTGTTGTTTGGCAGGCCTGGGCTTGATGGATTTGAACTTGCCAGCTCTAGTGTACATGCCTGGCGCTCTAGCTGCTGTGCTACAGGCGCCGAGCCTAAATTCAAGGTTAATAGACATGATGAATAGTGATGTTAAGATCATCTCATACTCTGCAGTGTAACTTCTCACCTGTACTAATATTTGAAACCACTGCATTAAAGTGATTATCTTAACACAGATGCCTGCCTGTCACTTAGTTTTAACTTCTAGACACCTAGCCTCAGCGTTTAGATGTCCCAAGGGAAGCTCATCATCTAATTCATGATAACAAACTCATTGCTAGAAATGACAGGAGAGTACTGATTAAAGCAGGAGCCAGGATTTGGGGAGCCTAAATTTTATACATTGTAGGGAGAGTATTTAGAAAAGGAATACCAAATTACAAATTCAAAACTACGAACAAAAGTATTTGTTTAGATTGAGAAAAATACAACATATTCACAAATTTAAAATGCCCCAAACATCACAAAATCCAAAAATAATTTAGTAGCATGTTATTACTATATTCTTGTTAATTGGTTGTTACAAGATGTTTGCTGCATTTATTGGCTGTCTACTCTGATTACTTCTTTATACCACAGTGGTTCTCAACCTTCCTAATGCTGCGAACCTTTGATACAGTCCAAAGGGGTCGTCACCCACAGGTTGAGAACTGCTGTTATATAGTAATAATCCACATACTTTTGGATAGAAAGAATAGAAAAACAACTTTGTGTTTCCTCTAGAATGCTTGATCCAAAATTGTGTTTTTTTTTCTTACTGATTCTTAGAAAGGTTTTTTTGGCTTTTTGCTTGTTTGATTGTTTTAGCTTCACAACTTGTTATTATTAAGAAGGAAGGAGGGAGGGGACTGGTGTGCTTTCACCTAATGAGCACAATGTAAGGGTATATGACACGCTTCCTGGGTATGGGACGCGACTGTAACAGGGACCTTACCTAATGAATGCAAACATTGTAACATAATTATACCCTCATACTAATCGGAAATAAAAAAAACTTGTTATTGGTGAATTTATGGATTTTTTAGGATTTTTATTAACTTTGGGGGAAGCCTCCCTCAAATTTCTTTTTTTTTTGAGACAGAGCCTCAAACTATCCCCCTGGGTAGAGTGCCATGGCATCACAGCTCACAGCAACCTCCAACTCCTGGGCTCAAGCGAGTCTCCTGCCTCTGCCCCCTCAAGTAGCTGGGACCACAGGCGCTTACCACAGCACCCGGCTATTTTTTGGTTGCAGCCGTCATTGTTGTTTGGCGGGCCCGGGCTGGATTCGAACCTGCCACCTTAGGTGTATGTGGCTGGCGCCTTAGCCACTTGAGCCACAGGCGCCGAGCCAAATTTCTTTCTTCTATGAACTCACCATTAAAAAAATTATTATGGGTACATAATAATTGTATATATTTATAGGATAATTTATATATTTAAAAATTATTATGGGTACATAATAATTGTATATATTTATACGTGATGTTTTGATATAGACATACAATGTATATTAATCAAATAAGGTAACTGGGGTACCCATCACCTACCTTAGGTATTTGTCACTTCTTTGTGTGAGGAACATTCCAATTCTAATTTTTAGTTATTTTAAAGTATTCCCTAACTTACTGATTATGTCAATTGTGCTATCAAATATTGTTCTTTATATGTAACTGTCTAACTATTTTTATCCCCATCAACCATCCTCACTTTTTCCCCTCCTTCCCTGTGACCTTCCCATAATTCAACCATCATTCTACTCTCTGTTTCCATGAGATCGGTTGTTTTCAATAATTTGTTCCCACATATGAGTGAGAACATGCAGGATTTGTCTTTGTGTGCTTGGCTTATTTCACTTAATGTTCTCCAGTTCCATCCATGTTGTTGCAAATGGCAAGATTTTATTCTTTTTTGTGTGTATATAATATTCCATGTGTATATGTACCACATTTCCTTATCCATTCATCAGTCGTGAATAGTGCTATAATAAACATGGGAAGAAAAATATTGTTTGGGGGGGGTTTGAGACAGAGTCTCACTATGTTGCCTTTGGTAGAGTGCTGTGGTGTCACAGCTCACAGCAACCTCTAACTCTTGGGCTTTAGCGATTCTCTTGCCTTAGCTTCCTGAGCAGCTGGAACTATACGTGCCCACCACAATGCCCGGCTATTTTTCTTTTGTGGCAGTTGTCATGGTTGTTTAGCTGGCCTGGGCTGGGTTTGAACCCACCAGCCTTGGTGTATATGGCTGGTGCTGTAACCACTGTGCTATGGGTGCTGAGTCAGAAAAATACCGTTTTGATACACTGAATTCCCCTCCTTTGCATATATACCCAACAGTGGGATTTCTGGGTCATATGGTTGTTCTATTTCTAGTTTTTTGAGGAACTTCCAAACTATTCTTCATAATTTGTAAATTACTTACAGTAATTTACATTCTCACCAGCAGTTTACAAGGGTTCTTCTTTCTCCACATCCTTACCCGCATTCATTATCGCCTGTCTTTTTGATAGAAGCCATTTTAACTGGGGTGAGATTATCTCTCATTGTAGTTTTGCATTTCTCTGGTGATTAATGATGTTGAATATTATTTGTATACTTATTGGTATGTCTTCTTTTGAGAAATGTCTATTCAGATCTGTGGCTTATTTATTATTATTGTTTTGCAGTTTTTTGGCTGGGGCTGGGTTTGAACCTGCCACATCTGGTATATGGGGCCGGTGCCCTACTCCTTTGAGCCAGAGGTGCCGCCCATATCCTTGGCTTATTTTTAAATTGGATTGTCTGATTTGTTTTTTCTATTGAGTTGTTGGAGCTCCTTATATATTCTAGGGTTTTTTGTGTATGTGTGTGTGTGAGATAGAGTCTCACTCTGTCACTCTACAGGCTAGAGTGCTATGGTATCAGCTTAGTTCATAGCAACCTCAAGCTCTGAGTTTAGGTGATTCTCCTGAGTACCTGGAAGTACATGTGTCCACCTCAACGCCTGGCTGATTGGCTGATTTTTCTATTTTTAGTGGAGACGGGTTTCACTCTTGCTCAAGCTGGTCTTGAACTCCTAAGCAAAAGTGATCCTCCTGCTATGGTCTCCTAGAGTGCAGGTATTACAGGGGAGCCACTGCACCTGGCCTATTCCAGGTTTTTGTTTTCTTTCTCATTTTCTTTCTTTCTTTCTTTCTTTCTTTTTTTTAAGTCAGAGTATTACTCTGTCACCTGGGTAGAATGCTATGGGTGTCACTATGAGCTCACAGCAACCTCAAACTCTCAAACCCTTGGGCTCAAGAAAGCCTCTTGCCTCAGCCTTTCAAGATGCTAGGATTACAAGCACCTGACACAACACCTGGCTAGTTTTTCTATTTTTGGTAGAGACAAGATGTCACTCTTGTTCAGGCTGGTTTGAACTCCTGAGCTCAAGCAATCCACCTGCCTCAGCCTCCCAAAGTTCTAGGATTACAGGCATGAGCTACCACACTCAACCCTATTTGAATTTTTAATACTGTGTCAGATAAATAGTTTGCAAATATTTTCTCCTGCTCTGAGGGTTGTCTCTTCCTTGTGATGATTGTTTCCTTTGCTGTGCAGAAGCTTATTAGTTGGATGTGATTCCACTTGTCCAATTTTGCTTTGGTTACTTGTTTGTGGGTATTACTCAAGAAGTCCTTGCCTAGACCAATGTCCTGGAGTGTTTCTCCAATGTTTTCTTTTAGTAATTTCATAGTTTCAAATCTTAGGTTTAAGTCTTCAATACATTTTGATTTGATTTTTAATACGGGGAGAAATAAGGGTCTAGTTTCATTGTTCTGCCCTACAGATATCCAGTTTTCCCAGCACCATTTATTGAGACTGTCCTTTCCGCACTCTATATTCTTGGCAACTTTGTCAAAGATAAGCTCATTATAGATGTATGGATTTATTTCTGGGTTCTATGTTCTGTTCCATTGTTTTGTGTGTCAGTTTTTATGCCAATACCATGCTGTTTTGGTTACTATGGCTCTGTAATTTGAAGTCAGGTAAAGTGATTCCTCCAGTTTTGTTCTTTTTGCTCTGGATAGCTTTGGCTATTGTGGATCGTTTGTAGTTTCATATAAATTTTAGGATTATATTTTCCTATCTCTGTGAAGAATATCATTGGTATTTTGATGGGGATTGCACTGAATCTTTAGATTGCTTTACGTAGTAAGTACAGGTCAACAATACTGATTCTTCCAATTCATGAGCCGGGAATATCTTTCCATTTTTTTGTGTCCTCATTACTTTCTATCATTAATGTTTTATAGATTTCATTGGAGAGAGCTTTCACTTCTTTGGTTAAGTTTATTCTTGGTATTTTATTTATGTGTAGCTGTTGTAAATGGTATTGTTTACTGTTGGTGTATAGAAACACTACTGATGTGTGCATGTTGATTTTGTACCCTGCAACATTACTGAATTTCTTTATCAGTTCAAATAATTTTTGGGTGGAGTCTTTAGGTTTCTCTAGATATAAGACTATATTGGCTAAAAACAAGGAGTTTGGATTTCTCTTGTCTGGATTTCTCTAGCTAGAACTTCCAGTACTATGTTGAATAACAGTGGTGAAAGTGGGCATCCTTGTCTTGCTTCCAATGTTAGAGGAATGGCTTTTAGCCTTCCCCATTCAATATGATACTAGCTATAGGTCTGTCATATGTGGCTTTTATTGTGTTGAGGGCAGTTCCTTCTATACACAGTTTTTTGAGTTTTTATCATGAAGGGATGTTGAATTTTATTTGATGCTTTCTCAGTATCAATTGAAAAGATCATTTTTTTTGTACTTTTCTCTTGATATGATGTATCACATTGATTGATTTATGTATGTTCAACCATCCTTGCCTCCCTAGGATGCATCCCACTTGAACATGATGAAGAATCTTTTCAATGTGTTGTCAAATTCTGTTTGCTAGTGTTTTATTGAGGATTTCTGCCTATGTTCATTAGAGATGTTGGGTTATAGTATTCTTTTTTGTTGTGTCTTTGGTTTGGGTATCAAGGTGATATAGGCCTCATGGGATGAGTTTGGGAGTATACACTCCTCAATTTTTGGGAATAGTTTAAGTAGGATTGGTATAATAGTTCTTTGAATACTTGGTTGAATTCATCAGTGAAGAAATTAGGTCTTGGGCTTTTCCTTTAATGGGAGACTTTTATTACTGCTTCTGTCTTGCTACTTATCATTAGTTTATTCAGGTTTTAGTCTTCTTCCTGGTTCAATCTTGGTAGGTTGTAAGTGTCTATGAATTTATTCATTTCTTCTAGGTTTTCCAATTTATTGGTATATAGTTGCTCATAATAGTCTCTAATGAACCTTTGGGTTTCTGTAGTATCAGTTGTAATGTTTCCTTTTTCATTCCTGATTTTATGTACTTGGGTTTTTATTTTTTTTCTTGGTCTGGCTACAGGTGTCCCAATTTTGTTTATCTTTTCAAAAAATCAACTTTTCATTTCATTGATCTTTTGTATTGATTTTTTGTTTTCAATTTCATTTATTTCTGCTTTGATCTTTATTATTTCTTTTCTTCTACTAATTTTGAGTTTAGTTTGCCCTTGTTTTTCTAGTTCTTTGAGATGCATCATTGGGTTGTTTATTTGGAGTTCTACTTTTTTTTTTTTTTTTTTGAGACAGAGCCTCAAGCTGTCCCCCTGGGTAGAGTGCCATGGCATCACAGTTCACAGCAACCAACTCCTGGGCTCAAGCGAGTCTCCTGCCTCCACCTCCCAAGGAGCTGGGACCACAGGCATCCGCCACAACACCTGGCTACTTTTTTTGGTTGCAGCCGTCATTGTTGTTTTGGTGGACCTGGGCTGGATTTGAACCCGCCACCTTAGATGTATGTGGCTGGCACCTTAGCCACTTGAGCCACAGGTGCTGAGCCATGTTCTACGCTTTTAATATAGGTACTTATTGCTATAAACTTGACCCTTATTGATTTTACTGTATCCTATAGGTTTTGATATGTTGCATTTTCATTTTATATTTGTTTTGAGAACATTTCTTTCTTTTTCTCTTTTTCTTTTTTCATTTTTTCCCTTTCTTTTCTTTCTTCCTTTCTTTTTTTTTTTTTTTCTAGACAGAGTCTCACTCTGTCACCCTGGGTAGAATATCGCAGCAACCTCAAATTCCTAGGCTCAAGTGATCCTGTGGCCTCAGCCTTCCTAGTAGCTGGGACTACAGGTGCCCATCACAACTCCAGCTAGTATTTCTATTTTTAGTAGAGACAGGATCTTGCTTTTGCTCATCTTGGTCTCAAACTCCTCAGCTCAAGTAATCTACCTGTCTTGGCCTCCCAAAGTACTAGGATTGTAGGCATGAGCCACTGCACCTTGCCAGAAATATTTCTAATGTCCTTAGTCCCTTCCTTTACCTTCTGATGATTCAGAAGTATCTCACTTAATTTCCATATGTTTGTGTATTTTCCGAGTTCTTCTTATTACTGATTTCTAGTTTTATTCCATATGTTCAGAGAAAAAAATTAATACAATTTCAATCTTTTAAAAAAATTTTTACAGACTTGTTTTGTGGCCTAACATATGGTCTGTCCTTGAGAATGATCCATGAACTGAGAAGAAGAACATGTGTTCTGTAGCTAAAAATGAAATGTTCTGTAAATATCTATTAGGCCCATTTGATCTATAGCGCAGATTAAGTTCAATGCTTTTGTTGTTGTTGTTATTGATTTTCTGTCTAGATGATCTGTCCAGTGCTGAAAGTGGAGTGTTCAGGTCTCTGATGATGATGATTTTTAATATGACCTTTGTGAAGATTTCTTTATTTTTGTTTTTAGAGTTACAGCTTTCACTGGATATGAAGATTTCTTAGGGAAATAGACAAGAGGGCACACCTGTACCACACAGAGTAAAACTTTCCTCCAGATCCTTTTAAAACATCTTCCCCAAGTCTCACTTCCTCTAACAGCTACCCAAATCTCTCCTCCTCTCACATATCCTCTTCCAGTCCTAACCAGCCCCCTCACTCTCTTCAGTTTTTTAAAAAATTAAATCATAGCTGTGTACATATGCAATCATGGGGTACAATGTGGTGGTTTTATATACAATTCGAAATATTTTCATCATAGCCTTCATGGCATTTTCTTTTCCTTTTTTTTTTTGCAGTTTTGGCTGGGGTTGGGTTTGAACCCACCACCTCCGGCATATGGGGTCAGTGCCCCACTCACTGAGCCACAGGCCCTGCCTCCATGGCATTTTCTTAGTTATTGTGTTAAGACATTTATATTCTACACTTAGTAAATTTCACATGTACCCTTGTAAGTAGGTCTGGTCCCTGCAACTACCCTCCTTCCACCCAGCCTCCTCTCCCCTTCTCCTCCCTCTCCCCTTTCCCCATATTCTTGGGCTATAATTGGGTTATAGCTTTCATATGAAAGCTATAAATTGGTTTCATAGTAGGGCTGAGTACATTGGATACTTTTTCTTCCATTCTTGTGATACTTTGCTAAGAAGAATATGCTCTAGCTCCATCCATGTAAACATGAAAGAGGTAAAGTCTCCATCTTTCTTTAAGGCTGTATAATATTCCATGGTATACATATACCACAATTTATTGATCCATTCATGGGTTGATGGGTATTTGGGCTTCTTCCATGACTTAGCAATTATGAATTGGGCTGCAATAAACATTCTGGTACAAATATTTTTGTTATAATGTGATTTTTGGTCTCCTGGATATATACCTAGTAAAGGAATTGTAGGATTGAATGGCAGGTGTATTTTTAGATCCCTAAGTGTTCTCCAAACATCTTTCCAAAAGGAACATATTAGTTTGCATTCCCACCAGCAGTGTAAAAGTGTTCCCTCTTCTCCACATCCACCATCTGATTATTAGATTATTGAGGTCTGTTTTTCTCTTTAGCTCTAATAATATGTATTTTATATATCTGGATGCTCCAGTTTGGGGTGCATATATATTTAGAATTGTTGTATCTTCTTGCTGAAGTGACCATTTATCATTATATAATGGTCTTCTTTGTCTCTTTTTACAGCTTTTATTTTGTAACCTATTTTATCCAACAGAAGTATAGCTGCTCTGGCTCTTTTCTGGTTTCTATTTGCATGGAATATCTTTTTCCATTCTTTTATTTTCAGTCTATGTGTGTCTTTATAGGTGAAGTGTGTTTCTTGCAGACAACATGTAGTTGGGCCTTTTGTTTGTGTGTGTGTGTGTGTGTGTGTATGTGTGTAGCAGGAGGGGGTGTTCTGGTGAGGACCAGAAAACTTTCTAGATAAATTCTAAAAGACCTCTAATGGGATCTTGTTTTTGTTTTTTGATCCATTCAGCCTCTCTACGTCTTTTATTTGGAGAGTTTTGTCCTTTCACACTCAATGTTATTACTGATAGGTAAGAACTTACTACTGCTATGTTGTTATTTTGTTTCTGTTGTTTTGTGGTCCTCTCTTCCTTCCTACTTTCCTTCCTGTCTTCCCATGTATAAGAGTGATCTTTCTCTGGCTTTTTAATTTTTTGTGTATGTGTTGTAGGCTTTTAGTTTTGAGGTTAGCACAAGGCTTGCAACAAACATTTTACAGCCAATTATTTTAAACATATCACTACTCTGTTAATAAATAAATAACCAAGGAGAGCTCTAATAAGGACTATACCCTTTAACTCCACCCTCCTTGCTTTTTAATTTTTTTTCTTGAGACAGAGTCTTTGTCACCCTCAGCAAAGTGTTGTAGCATCACAGCTCACAGCAACCTCAAACTCTTGGGCTCAAGCAATTCTCTTGACTCAGCCTCCCAAGCAGGTAGGAAAACAGGTGTCCACCTGTCTATTTTTAGAGATGGGATATCGCTCTGGCTCAGGCAGGTCTCAAACCTGTGAGCAAGGTTAGTAACAAAAAACTAGGTGAGCTGAAATGTGAGCTCTTCCCCTTTAAGGCTTTGTGGAAGCAGATATGACAGCTGGAGCTCTAGCAAGCATTTTAGAACATGAGTCTCCTAAAGAATGTAAGCCACGTAATAGCATGATGGCATAGAAAGAAGACAGAAGTCTGGATCCCTTATGAATAAAGAGCAGCCCAACTACGGTATGGAATGTCACACGTGACAGAGAAACTTCTCTATTGGTTAAGGCCCAGGCATGTTGGATTTTATTCTCCGTAAATTGATTTAACTCATCCTTCTATTTGTCCAATCAGGAAGCCACCACGCTCAGGGACACACCTATGTTTTCTGACCCTTACATCCCAGATAGCAAAAGTAAGCTCAAGCTTGGCCTCTGCTGCTTCAGCCAAGCAGCTAGGAAGGGTCCTAAAAATACCCCTCCCAGGGTCCTGTTGAAAAGCTCCATCTCTCTGAAGGTGTGGCAGGATGTTGCCAAAAATGTCTGCTGGCCTAGCTGGGATTTCTATCACCAGTTTGTGACCTGTCTTCCTACCTCCCTCTGTCTCTCTGCTTGAGTGTCAGGTCCCTGGACAAAGGTTTCTGTGTCTTCTCCTCTGGGGCATCTCCTGCCTTAGAGCAGAGACAGGGACGTCTCACAGACATGTGCTCCAAAGGGGATGGCAGGGCAGGAAGAGGAGGGAGGGGCCTCTGCTCACATTAGACACCTGTAAGGAGTTGCTGAGTTTGTTCTGGGGATCTGCAGGCCTTGATTTCATCTCTGCTGTTTGACTCAGGGCATACTTCCTCATTCATTCACCCTAAACAAAACCACCCTGTGTTGGCCATGCTCTGTATCAGACTCTACAACTAGGGATACAGGTGCAGAGATGAGAGGTCCTAAGGTCACTGAGTTGGCCTCTAATGGGACAAAGAGAGAAACAACATAACACACAATAGGGAC